>CAEFZY010069900.1:0-43944 GCA_903066815.1 Brachyrhaphis roseni
CACATCTCCGAGGACCTGACCTGGACGACCAGCTGCTCCAAACTCATTAAGAAGGCACATCAGCACCTCTTCTTCATGAGGACCCTGAGGAAGAACCACCTGTCCTCAGACATCATCAAGAACGTCTACCGTTGCACCATTGAGAGCATCCTCACCAACTGCATTACAGTTTGGTACGGGAACTGCTCTTCCTCCGACCGGAAAGCGCTACAGAGGGTGGTGAAAACAGCCCAATACATCGCCGGTGCACCGCTTCCTGGCATCAAAGACATCTACAGGAAGCGGTGTCTGAAAAGGGCCGGGAAAATCACCAAGGACATCAATCACCCTGCACATACACTTTTTTCCCTCCTGCCCTCTGGGAGGCGTTACAGAAGCCTACGGACTAGAACCACCAGGCACCGGAACAGCTTCTTTCCTACAGCTGTCACGCTCCTGAACGCCTCCTGACACAAATCACAACACATGGACTGTTCTCACACATGGACTGTTACTCACACACACACACACCACGGACTGTTTTAGCTCCACGCTATTATTGCTACTTGGTTCACCTGTAAATAAACATCTACATCATGCATAGCACTTCTGGATAGATGCAAATCGCATTTCGTTGCTTGTGACAGTGCAATGACAATAAAGTTGAATTCTATTCTATTCTATTCTACTCTATCCTATTCTATGTACGTTCTCTTGAAAATGCACAGTGCTTTTTTTGTGATGCTTTTCATGCTAACCTTTTTAATTGTTAAAATGGATAATGACCCTGTAATCATTTTTGCCTTACTTTAAAATATTAGTTGAACTCTGTTTTAATATGTGCTCTCATGAAGCACAGCGTTGCTTTAGCTCTTTCCATAAATAGTTTATGACTCCTCACAAAAAAAAGAGCAGGAGATTCTTAAAGAGACAGAGGTCCAATTTTACCATCAAATTGTCAAAAAAATTGATGGTAAGATTTAATGTTGTCAGCTCACACAAATTTTTAGGTTTTTATATATACAGCATTTTTGTAACAACTGAAGGCAAGACAGTTGCTTGATTGTGTTAAAAAATGTCACTACGTGCCTGGAAAACACATAACAGTGCTCCTTTAATGCTGTTTATAATTCCCTGTTTGCCACTGGTCTTAGATAATGCGAATGTCTCGCGGCTGTTTGTAGCATTATTTTATGTCAAGGTAACTGATGGGACTTTTTAATTAAAGATCAAAACGGAGCAAAAGATCAAACTTTGATGTGATGACAGATCTTTCAGCTCCGACTATGCACGCCTATTAATCTGTTCCTAGCTGTGTTATGGTGAAAATAAGGTGAGGAAACAAAATGATGCATCTTGCTCTGGGATAATGTTTCCTGAATACCTCCTGCTGCTGACATGCAATTACCTCTCCTTAGCTGCTGAGGAACATTGCTTGGCACTTTTTCTTCATCATGTACCTTGTCATATTGCCTATCTCACACACAGAAGCTTTAGCACTATCTTCAAAGTGAGGATTATTTTAAATTTGCCCGTGATTGCCGCTGTTACAGTTCAGTCGCCATCCGATCTGAAGCTCTGCAAACTGAACAAACAACAAGCGCTATCTGTTGTCAGCAGCCTCATGTTCCCGCCTGTATGGGTAAACACTCGTTCCATCACGGATCGGTGCTCATCAGAGAGAAACGGGCATGCTAATTTGCTAAACCATTCCCAGTCCAATGACAGAACGCAGATAAACCGACTTACGCTACCCAGTGGGCCGAGTTCTGATTAGAAGACATGAAAATGGAGCTCTGGAACGCGAAGACGAGCGGTAAGAGCACTGCAGGCATGCAGCCAGCATCTCTGCAGACTCTAAAATCAGATAAAGCACAAGCAGGTTCGGTAGCAGAGTCAGGATTCTGGTTGCTGCCGTCTAGAGATATGCAAAAGAGTCGGTGAGACCACAATGACTAACACGAAAGGTCTCGCTCCTTTTGTAGTAACCTGATGCAGATGTAGGAGTCAGTCATAGTGTGGAAGGGGTTTGATTTTGGTCTACATCTCATTGGACTGTAACTCCCAGGCAGTTTTCACATAACTCCACCGCTCTTTGGTTGACAAATCCAAGGGATCACAGTTTCAAACACCACATAGGTCATTGGAAAGGAATTTAGGAGAAGTAGATTTTAAGCCATGCGAGATTAGACCCATTCATAGTCTTGACGGAGAGCCGTTGGCTGTGACAGGAAAGTTGTGCTTTGTAAAAAGAAAGACAAATGATCTGTTAAAATGTCAAGAAAGGAAATTCATTAGGTTGTCAAAAGCAAAATGGTCTCGCAGGAGGAAAATGCAGACATTTCACCTGAGGAAGGTGTTCGAGTCAAAATGCTTAAAGATGAAGTCTGGATTAAGATTTACTATGTCATAACAGATTGTCCGCTGTGGCTGACAGGTTAAGCCATTCATTTTACCTGTGGAATTCAAATCGGTGTTCAGGAGGTTTGATGTAAATGGAAAAACAAAAACAAGAAAAAAAAAAAAAAACGTACAGCTTCCCGCAAAAGGAGGTAGTTGATTTATGTTGCGCAACATAAAATGATGTCCTCAAGAACATCTACAATATTAATTTTTTCTGCGATTCATTAAACCATTACCTCATTAAATCAAAGCTTGTTTCCACCTGAGAACTCGCCCCGTGGCGATTAGATGACGACATAATTACAGGCTGTAAGAAGTTCACAGTGTTTTATTACACATTTGCAATAAAAAAACCTAGAGAATTTTTACAATTAAGGATCAAGCACGTACATATGCAGTACCGGTAAGAAGTTTATATGCACTTGTCATGAACATAAATGCCGATTAAAAAAAAGAAAATCAATTTAAAACATTTTCTTTTCCCAGAAAGAAAAAAAAAACAACATTTTAAAAAAGAATTAGGTGGATATTTAACAACTCCTCCCATCAGAATTGGACCTCGCTTTTTTTTTTTTTTTTTGCAGGCTCTAGTGTCCCTTATTTGATAGTAGGCTGACAGGAAGGGGGTAATGAGAGGGGGAAAGACATGCAGCAAATATTGTCTGGTCCGGGAGTCGAACCCGCGACGGCCGCATTGAGGACTCAAGGCCTCCAAATGTGGGTCAGGGCTCTGGGGTGGCCATTCAGGAAGCACAATGCAATTCTTCCAAAACCAGTGCTGATATGTTTTTTTTTGGGAACACCCAGTTGTTTCTGACAGTCAGAGATCTGATCCAAGTCGTTACGCTCATGCCAAGGAAAATCGGTCCTAATGTTTAAGAACAACACACCAACCTCAAAGGTTCATAAATTGGAAGCTCCTAGAAATGCCAGTGTATGCCTCCAGAGTGATGCAAGGTTATTATTATTATGAACTTAGAGAAGGCAGACTGAGAAAGCAGCACTGTTCAAAAAATAAACAACTTTAAGCCTGAGTATAATGTGCAGCTGCTGAATGGGTGAAAGCTGGACACAGCTGGGTGTTCACACATAACTAGACACAAAGCAATCTCTGAATGGAGAAAAGAAGGCTGGAATGGCTCCAAACCCAGCCCTGTTGAAAAGTTGTGAACTATGCTAAAAAACAGGGTCGGAGACAAAATCCATCCATTACAAATTATTTAATGATTAATGATAAGTTGACTGGTCAAACATCAGACTGGCTTTATGATGGCTGCCCTGCTGCACACACACCAAACAAAAGATCTGAATGTGAACTCCTTTGTATAAGGACTAAATTGTTTGTTTATTGTTACATACAGCTGTCAGTTCTGCTCCTGATTAATCAATTTACTTATTTTTTTATGCTAGGCTATCTTGCTTGCAAGGCATATCTTCTTAATTACCATAACTTTCTTTAGTAATATGCAGCAGATTCATTTATTTTTGGTTTACCAGTTACCTTGGAGCTGCTTCACCAAAAAAATAAAGTGAGACCTATGAGAATTACTTAATGTGCAATCACTACAGCACTGTTAGTCCGCTTTGATCCAATTTTAGTCAGTTTGGTGAGGTGTGAATGTGCAATCAAACTCTGACATGGACCAAAAAAGCAAACATTGGTCCGCCTAAAAACCAAGGTCTCAGTTCGGTTGAAGTGAATGCTGATGGGGTTTGATTACAAATGTGAATATCAAGTGGACCGGAAACGGTTCCAAAAGCAGGAAGTGGATAATAATTCAGGGAATTCTGCATGGTTACAACCCAAAGAAATTGTCTTTTTACCTAAGACTAAAGAGAAATCCAACAATCACTAAAATCTGACACTACTACCTTTTTTACATTTTGTGAAGAAAGAAGTTGCGCTCAGCGTCTTCTTTAAAACTTTTCATGTTGTTTTTTCCAATGTCTCTTGGTGCAGCTCCTCCACAGGAGAGAGGGAGAACAGGTTGTTCAAAGGGTTTGGTTTGTTTGGCAGTATTGCAGTGTGAAAGCGAAGTGCACCAACTCAAAATGTAACAAGTTTGGTCCCCAACCAAACTAGGTCTACAGGACTATCAGGTTGGAAAACACCTTCAATTAGGTCTCTCCATTTTTTCTGACTGAAATAATATTCTTTAAAATCTTCATTAGTTTCTCTTCCTGCTGGTTGTCCCTGGCAACGCTACTGATGGCAACATGAAAGTGTGTTGTTTCACTGAACATTGCTGGGTATATATTTATATATGAGCCTGAATTATTTAGAGTGTATGTGGAGTGCAATAAAAAAAATACAATTAATTCAAATTTGTGCACCTAAAATGTATTCATGTTGTGCTATTATTCCACCCTGGAAAAAGATCAGTTCAAATGAATGATTAACAGCCCAAAATAAGCTATTCACGTATATGATGTTTGAATTTGAATTTCCAACCTGTGCTGCGTCTACTCTACCTGCCTAGTTATTACATTTCTTACTCTTATTATAATTATTATTCGGTGTCAAAGAAACCAAAGCAGTTTGCATAGATATTGCATCAACAAAAGCTTCTTGGAAAGAAAATGTGCAATTTTCTTGTAGATGCCAATCCACAGCAATTGAATTAAATGGAAAAAGATGACCTTTTGTATCTGCTTCTTAGCTACAAGAAGAAAAGCTCTTTATAGTATTAGAATTTTTTTAATTGCTTCATCATACAAAAAGCAGTATTATACGTTCAGTGTAAAGTAAACCACGCAGAGGAAAGCCTCAGGCCCGGCTTTTGATGACTTTGCTGGCTGAAAAGAAGTGGTGTCACATGACACATGGGAATGCCAAGACACCAGAGGGCCAGAGGCTGTGAGGAGAAAGTCGTAAATTCACAAAGGCGAGAAATGCAGTGAGGGACGAGGTGCAACTCTCCACACCTTCCGTCTAGGCGTCGCACAGTTTTCCGTTCCATCAGGTCTGCACCGCGTTAAATTCTGTTAAATCTGTTAGTGGTGTGTGGTTCCTTTGGGTAATTTTTAAATTTACAATGGACAGAAAAACAGGAAAAATGTAAGCGCATCTTAATTCTACAATGTTGAGACTTTTAAAAATTGAATTACTATGGCCACAAATCCATAAATTATGCAAAAAAAAAAAAACATAGTCAAGAGGGCTCATAGGGCGAAGAGATTGGGAACACTTCTCAAAGTCTCAGTTAGTGGTATTATGTCCAACAGTGCCTTCATGTGGTCTGCAGCAATTTCTAAACTCTTTTGCTATTTCCAACTCACAGTAATGCTACAAAAATCTGTCTGAGTTTTAAAATATATAAATATAAAAAACTATTTGGAATCAGACTGTTCAACTGAAGCTACAGCTCTGAATAACACAATGACTGTGAGGTAGTTATTCCTTGTTATGCTGAATTGTAATATTTTAAAATTCAGCAACAGTTCCCATGCAATGTTACAAACTCTTCACAGTTTGTAACATAGAAAATGCAAACTTCAACATCTTTTACTGGGATTTCTGTTGAGCACAAAGTAACCCAGTAACTCTAAAGTGAAAGATAAAACATACCTGGTTGTCACATAGTTTTTTTTTATTATCTTAAAAATGCAACATCTATTTGTATTCAGCCACCTTAGCGCTGATCACCCTAAATAAAAACAAGTGCAACAAATTGGCTTGAGAGAGTAAACAGAGAGAGAGTGTCTATAACTTAGAGTCACTTTAATGGGTACGTTTTATGTATTTTCCAGGCACAGAGTCATTTTTATACCACAAGTTATAAAGTAACTACACCAAGTAACTATATTACCTTTAGTTATAAAATTTCTCTAAATATTATCACTGTCCTAAAATAGTGGCCTAAGTCATGAAATGATGATTTGAAACATAGCTTAACAGAAATTCAATACCTTGAAATTGGGCCTCTGTCTCTTTAAGAAGCTATTCTTTCAGCATGTCATCACAACAATGCTCCTCATTATGCCATTTACAAACGTTCTTAGGAGAGTTGGACTGAGAAGTAGTTTGTATGATGAGCTACATTCTTGTATGTTTTCAATGTGGGAAAAACAATATATTGTGATATAAAGTAAAAGTCAATTTTACATCATAAACCCCCTTTAAACTACAATCAATCGTGAAGACCAAGAAGCACGGCCGACATGTCAGGGAGGAGGCTGAGGAGTAAAAACTGGCCAACATACAATGCTTCTCAGATCAAATGGACTTTGGAAGATCGTGCTGTTTCTCTGCTCTCACTGTGTACCACAGACTCCTGCGGCTCCTGCAGCTGTCTTTACTTTATATCACATCGCTCTGTCACACTCGTCCGGCAATCCTATACACTCGTCCGATTAGTTGCTCTGTCACACTCGTCCGGCAACTAATCGACCTTCCAACTCGATTAGTTGGAAGGTCTAGACCTTCCAACTAATCGAGAGGCACAAAGAACATGCTTAGATAACAGAACAAAACCAAGTCGGACCATCATGATCACATTCCTTATTGTCATGATTATGTGTTACTTTGTGTTTGTCACGTAAAATCCCAATAAAACCCAACAGGGGCTGGCTGGTGTTGCAGCGTTGATAAATGTGAAAACAGTCCAGGCTATAAATACTTTTGCATAAAAACTGAAATGTTTGTGAATGCTCTCCCAGCTGTAAAGGGATGCTGACTTACAGACCCTCTCCATGGATGTCTAACAACTGATGCAGCTGGATTGTTTTCATACTAAGGTCTACTGCATCAATCCAGACAGCAGAGCACAACAGAAATAGACACTGAGGTGAATTTTTTGGTATTAAATCTTCCTTTGGTTTCAGGCTGGGTAAAAAGCATTAAAAAAAAAACATTTGTACAATGTTTGCTTCCTGCAATAAAATCTAGTTGTCGAACAATTAAGCAAGCAAAGCAAGAACCCTGCTGACGCAAACTGACCTTGCTCATAAACCTCCACCTTTTTAAGTGCTATGAACCCTCAGGTCAGCAAAATTATGGAAATATGGCAGCAGAAATGGCAGAGTGACTTCAGCATCAAGTTATTCTGCTCACCAGAGGTGTGAGGTCTTGCCTATAATTACCACCTCATCAGTGGAGTGAGAGGAAAGCAGACCCAGGCAGATGTTTGTCTGGGATGGTAAGGCTAGCTTCTAGCTGTGGTTGGATGGTGAGGCTTTGCTGCTTCAGCTCGGCAGACTGTCTGTCTGAGGATGAGTTTGGATTTCCCTGCTTTGGCTTTCCTGAAGAATTTCAGAAAGTATCTTCAGACAACCGCCTTACATTTTAATGCTGCTGGTAGATACTCTGCTTTTGGTAAATGAAAAAATGCCTTGGGTTTCTTTCTGAGAAACCGATACTTCAGCATGTACAATTTGATCATCAGCACTGAGTCAAAATTGTCCACCTGAGATACAACATGCACCACACCTATACGAGCCAAAACTGCAGAATCGATGTAGGTTCTACACAAATGTAGCAGCAGCGACCCAGTGATACCGTTACTTAATCTCATGCTATGCTGTGCAGACATTCTGTCTGCAATGATGAAGATTTACTAACTTCCCCACGATGAACACTTCAAGTTGGTATAAACAATGGTAGGCCAACCTATTTTCTGATTACTTCGTCTTATAATCTGCTCTCTTCAGGGCTTTCAGACATTGTGAATAAAAAATGAACTTCCATCTCCAGATTTGCATGCGCTCAATTATTTAAAAAAATTATGAAATTGTGACGTGACGCAAACAATAACAGTAATGCCTTGTTGTACCTTGTACAAGGCTGTAAATTTTATGCTTTTAATTCCAAAACATATGAACCAAACAAAACAAGAACATCAAAAGTGACCATAGATGTCACAGAACTTCATGTTTCACAAACTGCACTTTATTACTTAATGCTTACATTGGTATGCTGGCATACATGCCAAGCTGAGAGGAAGAGCGATGACAGATTGAGACGACAAAAGCCGTGTACAGCAACTTCTGGTACCATAAGGCTCCCTTTATTAATGGCTAATAAATAGTTTATAGATGCGTTGTTAACTAACTTATAAACACTTGAGGGTCTATTAGGCATTAATTAGGAGTGAGAAAGGGACAAAGCTGCAAGTTGTTAAATTAAACATTTCAGACTAAGTCACTATCTTGTGATAACCTTCACAACATTATAATACTGCTCCCTTTGACAGTTGTGAATATTTATGTTGTAATAATAAAGTGCACTACTATATGCTAAAGAACTTTGGTTACAAATGCTCAATTGTGATTAGAGGATAGTAACTTAATCTGAAATGTTTATTTTAGAAACTCTATGTCAAATATACATGTAAACGGTTTTGGCTCACTATTCTGGCAAGAAACTGGTCAGTTTTGTCTCTTTCTTACCCATATTAAATGGATAATAAACACTTTTAATGACTTATAAAGAGCTTACAGATCAATTAATAACATAACTTTAAACTTTTCTTTAGCCATTTGTAAGGGGGGCCTTATTTAAGCGGTATCCAACCTTGTGTGCATGAACAGTCACAGCAAAACAAACCAACCTATCTTAGCACATTAGTAGATCTAGTAATTTGTGAATCATAAAAAACATGACTTAATATCACCTGTTTTTCTGTTTGCAGTGATTAATTAAGGAACCCTGATTTTAAAGCAGTCAGGGGGGAATGAATTTTCAATTATTATGGAAACTGACGCGCTCCAATTACTTCTCCATCTCTTCCCCTTACATGACTGGCTGGCTGACCTTCCCGGGTCTTATCCCTGACCTTGTGTGACAAGCGATAATTGAAATTTGCAACTAATTAAAAAGATAATCACACCTCCAAGAGGCTTGAAAGGAGAAACTGCCAAAGGTTGAGACACACACGCAAAAATAAAATAACAGTCTATCTC
Organism: Brachyrhaphis roseni; assembly: GCA_903066815.1. Lineage (NCBI taxonomy): Eukaryota > Metazoa > Chordata > Actinopteri > Cyprinodontiformes > Poeciliidae > Brachyrhaphis > Brachyrhaphis roseni. The sequence continues at coordinate 9,283 of CAEFZY010069900.1, forward strand.
TGCTCGTTACCTTTATTAACCATTGATTGGGTGAATGACAATAATGACAGTGTACCTTTTTTCCTTTTTTAGGAAGAAAAATTTAGACCTCATACTCATGGGGCCTTTTTAAAGTATCCTGCATTCCTTACACACAGTGAGGCATCTGTAATAATTGTTCTACATGCTTGTGAGCTTCTCTTGGTTTGGCCTGGGTTTCTGATGACTGACTGTCTGTGGTTAAGGCTGTCTGGCCTCTGACCCAAACCGCATGATGCTCATTAGTAATCATTCCTTCCTTTAAACCACATCAGACTTTTGTGTCACTGTTGGCATCTGATGGACGTAAGAGTTCATATTCCGAAGAAATAAATTGCTTAAGTCACTAATAACTGTGTGCTGCACAAAAACATAAAACATAAAAGTTGAGTTACTGTTTTAAAGGCTAAGCACACAAATTACATGTTGCGGGACATTCACATAAACATGGAGATGACTGTGAGACCTAGCCACCTATGTGTTGATTAGATGGTATAGACAGTATATGAATGTATATTTTGCACAAAAAAAACATTTTATTATACACTGTTAACATGTAAAACTTCTATATATGAAAAGCAGAGGGTCATTTTCATGTGAAATCCCCTGAGCAAACCAGCTGTAAATCTTATAATCCACCTCATCCATCACTGTAACAAGGCCAGTTCAGGACAAACAAAACCTCCTGTGGGGCAATGGTTGTAGTTGAATACTTGGTTTTGCACATACAAATTCAGCCTTATATTTTTTAATGTGTGAATACTATAATTTTTAATGTATGAATGACAAATTATGATGTAATTTTGAGTGCGGTTAGCATCTGTTGGGAAAATCACTGCCAGCCCACTTCTGAGCCGACTACTTCAGTGAAAAGATCTTATACAAGTGAGGCGGGTGACATGTGGGCGGGAAGGAAAAAGTGTTTAGAGAAAAGGCAGAAAATGGAAATTCATAATTGATTCATACATTTCTATGGAAATAAAGTCTGTGCTTAAAGCTGCAGCAGGTAGAGATTAAAAAGTATTTTTCAATATTTTCGTTAAAACTGTGTGATATGAAACATAATTTGTAACAACATCAGGTTCCTCTGCATCCTCCTTGTGGTCCTGATGCCATCTGCAGAAACGCACCACTCCCAATCAGAAACAACCAACCAAAACCAGGAGGAGGGTCTTAGTGCTGTCAATCACACTTGTGTACATGTCGCTCAATGTGCTAAGGGAACAGAAACAATTTACTGTAACTGGAAAACTTTATCTGCCATTATCGGTGGCCATGCTAACCAGACTTAGCATCCAAGGCACGGCCTGTTGTGGTGAACCAGCTGCACTGTAGCAGAGAGCAAAGGGGAGGGTGTGAGCAGCAAATACACAAGTATTATTGACAGCGTTAAGACCCTCCTCCTGGTTGTTTCTGAAGTGTGAAAAGCAAAGCTCTCTTCATGCTGAAAACAACTACATATATATGATCTGAACAGGACTTGAACAGTAACCCTCAGACCTGAAAACTAATCAGATTTTTATTCCAATACACTGGAGGGTAAAAAAAAGACTTTTCCAATTCAACATGAGAGCCTGGTCATATTTCAGCACAGCAGACATTTTTAATATCTCAAAACAAACAGTGCTCTGCTCCAACTTTAAAACTGCAAAAGGCTAATAAGTCTGATTGAGGCCAAAGGAGCTTTTATATTAATAACTACAGAACATGGAAGTGGTTTATGTATCTGCCTATTGAATCCTCAGGTCAGTTTGGAATATACTGACCTGGATATATGGATGTGGGAACAAAGACTGAGTCGTAAATTAAGCAAAACAATATATCTGATACAATGAGAGATTTGTATTTATGGGTTGAGTACAATTCACAGTGCCACATTTACTTGATTGGATTTACGTTTGGATTTGACTGGGCCATCCTAACACATGAATATACTGATTTATTTTAAGCTTTTCTAATATCGTTCAGCTATATTCATGTTCATTTTCAGTTATATACACAGATGAATTCTATTCACCCATTAGATTATTTCTCAAGGCATTTAATGGCAGTGGATTTCATTTAGGGGTAAAAGGGTAAAGGGGGCAAAAAACAAATGTAGCCTTAAATCTCCTTAAATCTTCTCCATTTTTATTTGAGAAAATAGTCCATTAACTTCACAGTTCTATGCAATATCTCTCAGTCCATTATATTAAATTACCATTAAATCCATTGATCTTTCTGGTTGTAACTTTAAGAATAGATGTTACTCCAGAAACTGAGACTTCTGCTGTATGTTACAAACTTTGTTTCAAAATATTTCTCTTTATAAATCACTGAATGGCTTTACATTAAATACCTGTTGAATCAATGGCTCAGACCACTCAGGTCTTCTGGTTCTGCTCTGCATCCCGAGAACCAGAACCAAACATGGAGAAGCAGCATTCAGCTTCTACACTCCTCTAATCTGAACAAACTTCCAGAAAACTGCAAAACAGCTGAAACACAGACTGACTTTAAATCACAACTAAAAACCCACCTGTTTAGATTTACCTTTGATTAGTAGTAAGAGGAACATTGATCAAGATATTTGATGTATATTTGCATGATGATTTTGATGATGGCATTTGACCAAACATACTTTTATTCATAACTTGACTGACTGATGCCTTTATGATGTAAAGAAGCTGCCTTACCGTTGAAATGTATTATCTAAATAAACTTGACTTGAGTTGTTTTAATATCCGTGGCTAAACATAGCACCAAAGTTCTGGTGACATTGCCTCCCTAAAACTGTGAGTCGGATCACTTTTCATGTCACCCTGAGAGCTGCTTGTGTCTCCTTGGAAAGGAATATGGCTTACCCGCTGTTTCCCCCAGTGTCTTTTCCACCCCATCCCAGTCATTTAATCTTGGAACAGTATCAAGATAGTGATCTCCTGTTAACCTCCAAAGAGGGGACAGACACAAAGGGACACCCTCCCACCCCTTCACTTCATCACTCAGCTCCAAGCAGTACCGGCATCCCAAACAATCCCATTAGCTGGGAGCTAAAAGCCTGAAGCCAGCAACAATATCCTGGAGTGACCGCAGCTTGCTGCTCTCTCCTCCCGTCATGCATGCACTCATGTGTCAGCATATGTAATGAACTGAGAGCAACACTGAGCTCTTATGCCAAGGAAATTGGCTGCCCCATCTCTCTAAGTAGCTATTTGCAACCCAGCTCTAAACAATTGATGACTGCAAGTGAGACCCAGGGAGATTTTCATATGGGCATATTAGTGATGCTGCGGGGAAGAGGCGTACCGAGGAAAGGGATGATAAAACGTAAAATGCAGCCCTCGTCATGTGTAGAGGTAGAGATGCGCATTCGCAGTCACACGGGTATTGATACCTCTTAAAACTGGCAACACACTCCAAGGCTGTTGGCCACATATAAATGATTTATCTCACTCTCATATCCAGGTGCCTGTCACAGAGAAATGAGCCGAGGCTTTACCAGCAACTGGAATAATCAAAGTGGCACGTAAAGTTAATACTTCTGAGATCTCTACTCGCAGGTTCAGTGAAGACAAACGTGGGGAAACGCAACCTAAGATAATGTACAAAAGGGCATGAGACAAGAGAAGAAGAGAAATGTGAATGTAGAGATGAGTTACTCACTGCTCCTGTCACCTTTGCCCCTCCAACCTCCCTTCTGTTTCCCCGAGCCGTCCCCTGGCACACAGCCTCCAGTCAGCATCTCCACCACCACCACCAGTAGGAACAGGGGTATCTGCCTGCCAGCCATGCCTGCCTCTGAAGCTCTCGTCCAGTGCTAGAGCGGAGAGCCGAGGGCCACGACTGGAGCTGTCCCACGCGTGGTCATGCCTCGCACAGCTGTCCGGAGAGATTCAAAACAACAACATGTCCTCAACGGCTCCCGCCTGGAGCGCCTGCTCTGGGTCAGGTCTCTGCTGGCCGACCGCGGGTCAGACTCAAGCCAAACTCGCCTCCTCCATGTGAGAGAGAGCAAACATTACAGCTTTGGACCAAGAAAAAGTAAGCTTGAATTTCTCAGACTCTGAAGAATTGATTTTTTTCCCCCTTTGCACTCTTGTTCGTCCTCGGCGTCTCCCAGAGTTCAGTCGAGTCGATGGAGACTCAAACCGCGCTGAAAAGTAACCTCCATGCAACAGATACAGCACAGGTAGATAGAAGTGATCCTCCCAGATGCAAAGCAGAAGTTGCTTTGGTCACTCTTGCCACCGGCGCCTTGGCAGTTACTGAGTGAGGAAAAGGGTCCATGAGCTTGTGTGTATGTCAGTCACCTCCCTCTTCCTCTCTTCCTCTACCTACCGCATGGCTCAAATGACACGAGGCAGTGTTGATGTGAAAAGACGGCATAAATCAAAGCGATGGCTCATGACAGAGCAGCCTTGAGTTTGTCAACAGACTGAGGGAGAGAAAGAGAGCGACCAAGGAGGGAGGGGGAATCTGAGCAGAGAGGCTGAGTGAGAGAACAGGGTGCCGTGTGGATGGCAGTTCCTCAAATGCAAGGGCTGTTGCACTTTTGAACATATACTCACTGGCCACTTTATTAGGTACATTGGTCTAATTGCATGGTAAGCAAGTCAGACATTGACATGGCTGTGATATAGCTTGCTGAAGTTTAAGCCTAGACTCAGAAGGGTGAAGGAAGGGGATTAATGAGAGATCTGCTAGGAGCTACGGCATGTAACTTTTATAAAATAAAAAAAAATCAGTTTTTTGCATATTCGTTAAAACTGCCACCACGTTGTGACAGTACGATATGAGAAAGAATCTGTGAAAAAATCTGGCTTCTCCACCTCTACTCTGAACTACTATAGTGATCTGCAAAAATGAACCCTCCAACTCAAAACCAACCAACAGGAGGCAATAGGAGTGTTTTTGCGCTGTCAATCACTATTGTGCATGTGCTGCTTAATGTGCTAATGGTGGAGAAACTTACCATTACAGATTATCTGCTGTAATCTGTGGCCATGCTAACTAGCCTGAGCATCCATGGCAGGCTCTACTGTTGGGAAGACGCTATAGTGTTGCAGAGAGCAAGGGGAAGAGTGTGAGCAGTACATACACAAGCTGGATTTACTGCTTTAGGACCTTCCTTCTGGCTCTGTTTGGTTGTTTATTACCATGTGGAGTATTTCTGTAGTTAGTATGGAAGAACTAGGAGAAGGTAAAGGAAGGTGAGATTTAAGAAATATGTAAAAATCCTACTTTATTTTTTTAAATAAAAGTTACTTACTGCAGTTTTAAATGGACTGGTCAAATAAAGAAAATGGAAGATGTGTGGATGAAAATGCTTTGTTTGTATCAGAGGACAATACTCGTTTGATAGAAAGGCAACAGAAGCTTGAACAACCAATGAGGTTAACCTTAAGTTCTCACTTTAAACCTTAGGAGCAGATGGTCTGCCTGCCACAGCAGAAACCACACCAACAGCTACTCCTGTCAGTTATGAAGGAAGCTGAGGCAGCAATTCAACCAGGTTTACTGAAACTTTTTAATGACAGGGTCAGAATTTGGAGTAAAGAACATATTCATGTATTCGTATTTTCTTGCATTAACGCTTCAGACTGCTGGTGTAACCAGGTTCAGTAATTGCAGCTTTATGGACAATTATTGATCATCAATCTTTAAAAAACCTGATCTACCAATTCTGAATTTGGCCCATATGATATTTTGGCTTAAAAGTTGCTAAATATAGTAACAAAATCGCTGTGTTGGCAACAGTGGGGTGATTACTATTAACCTGTCAGTCAGCTCTCTCTAACAGCAAAACAAAAGGGAACAGTGGATGATTTTCAGACCTTTGTGGAGGCAAATATGATCAATGGATTGGTTCGATTTCTCATACAAGTATCGGCTGATGATCCAAAATGAAGGAAATCAGGGTTGATTTATCTGTGTTCTCTTAGCAGAGATGCTGACCATGTCCGTCTCTTTGTGACTTTAGTGTTCCCATGCTCTGACGGCAAGATGTAGCAGACTAATACACCATGTCACAAAGCTTAGAACCTCTAAATATAACCACCACCTTAGGTAAGTGGGTCAAAAGTGTGTCACTCGCATCAAAAACATTTCGAATGAAAAAGTTTAGCTGAAAAAGTTAACACTTTATTTGAAGGGGTGTGCATGAGACTGACACAACACCATCATAAACATGACATAACACCTGCCAAGAACATGAAGGAGTCTTTATAAGTGTTTATGACTGTTGTCGTGAAGTGTCATCTGGTAAATAATGACACTTTTAATGCAAAGTTGCATTAAAAGTCCATTAAAAGTGCCAACTTTGCATTAAAGTGTCATTTACCAAATAATTCAGTGTTACAAAAGAGTTCTGTTGATTTGGATGCAGTTCAATTTAAAGGAATGCTTCATTTTTTTAGCAAACAAATTAAAATTTCTCCATCAAAAGCAACAATGTACAAGATTTGTAACACAAACTGCCTAATTAATCATCCTGCTGTGAGATTTCTGCAGTTAAAGTATTAAACTCTGTTACTAAAGCCACACTCCTTGTAGGTACACAAAAGCTCACACACCCCACAAAGACTATTTTTGTAAAAAGCAAGCTCAGCAAGTTTGGGTTTAGAGTTACACAGCTCGTTTCCTCCAGCTGCCCCAGCTGTCAGGAGGCAGGTGAGTGCAGGTTAACGTGGGAAACTGAAGGTGTCAGCAGCGCCTCCCCCTCTCTGCACACCCCAATGTCTCTTTCATGTGACCTTCATTGTTGTTAAGTGAAAAGCCATCAAAAAGAGTGGAATGCTGTCATTAACGAAGCATTCACAGAGTCAGCGGTTTTTCCATTTAGCTGTGGTATTAGCCACAAACCTCCACAAACTAGATCAAGATCAAATGGAGAACTTTCATTTTACAACCTAGCCATTTCTGTAAGCTACATTGTGAGCTATACTCATTAATAGTGGCTCCTAAAAGTTTACACACCTTCCTGAAAATGGGAAGTTTTTGTAAAGGATCTATCCTTTTTTCCACATCCATATATGTGACATATTTTCTTTAATATCGAACTGAAAAATAACTAATGTTGGGAGAAAATATGAAAAAAACCTTAAAAGTTCCAACAGCATTGGTGTACACATTCAAACAAATATTTTTTTGAAGTGTCTTTTGACTCGATTTCAGTATTGAGTCCTCCCCGCATCCCACATCTAAACTCCACAGCCTAAACTTCAAAAACATTGTTCCAGCTAACGAACGGTTACCACAGACGGTGATGTTGCACCATCACCACAGTTCACTGATGGTAATATGATCAGTGCTGCTTTGTGGCGTAACCTCAAGTTTCACAATCTTCTTACTGTCCCATATTTACTTGTATTATTGACTTTAAAAAAATTCATTGTATTAATGTGAAGCAGGTTTTTTTTGTACCCTTCTCCTGACTAATACCTTTGAACAATGAGGTCCTTTGGGTCCTGTGTGCCTTTTCTGCAAGATATGGCCTAATGTAATGGATATAGAAGTCTGGACACTAATATAATGGTTAACTTGTAACTGTCTGATTAAAAGATATGAACTTCATGATTGATATGTCTGAAAAGCATAGAATAGCACACTGCAAAATCTCATGACTAAATGCCAAAATCTTGTCAAGGTTTTTATATGGGCAATTCAATTCAGTTTATTTCTAAAGCGCCAATTCACAACAAATGTCTCAAGCTACTTTACAAAAAAGTCATTTCCATTCAATCACACTTATGCAACAGCATTTTATTGGCACAAAATGTCCCAATAAAGGTGAAAAACGTTCACATCGTGTCATGGCTTCATTATTATTAAAAAGGCGTATACTCTCTGTATACGCTTGCCTTTCTCAGTCTTGGATTAGGTCCAGTCACCCTTGCCATTATTTAATAATGTGGAAAATAACTTACAAAATGATGCCCTATTTGTCAGTTATGTAAACCTGATGAAGTAGTTCTCAGCAACGCTGCAGCCGGAGATGTAATTAAGAGTGTTACGTTGGCCACTGATGGAAGTCTGATTAAAAGAGCTCTCTAGTGATTAGGCCACCGGAATAATTACCAACACACAAAGGACACGCCACTTCAGCCCCTCAGGATGCCAGTGCAACTCTCTTACTACCTTCTTAAATGTCACTGCTAATGCTGGCTGAAAAGACGTTCAGACAATGGAGTGCAAATTACATGCCAGACGGCAGAACTTTCAAACTGTCCACAGGTGGCCTCATCTTTCACTCTTAATGATGTATCATTTTCTTAAACGATCTGAACTTCATGATATGCCTGGAAATCCATTTTCAAAGCATAGAATAGTACATTGTAAAATTATTAATGCCTGTTGAAATTTCCACATTTTGTCACGTTACAACCACAAACTTTAATGTTCTGATGTGGGATTTATTGTAGTAACGCAGAACATGGTAGAACATGGTAGAACAAGATTGTGGTTTTCAAAAACGGAATATTGAAAACATTTTTTTTTTTTTAATTCCTAACATTTGACAAAAAACTACTCACACTCAGTTGAATTAGACAGAACTTCAAGTCTTGTCATGGATTCTGAATTGATTTTAAGTCTTGACTTTGACCAGGCCATTCAAACAAATGGATATGTTTTGACCAACACTGCTCAGGTGCAGCTCTGGTTCTATGCGTTGGGTTGTTGCCCTGCTGGAAGGTAAATGTTAGTTCAAGTTTTCAGCAACAAGATGTAAACGTCAAGTTTGTGACAGCAGGAAATCAGTCTGGTTAACAGGGAAGTAGCAACACAACATATAGCCTAGCATAGCTGCTATAGAAAAGATTAGCTTTTCACCATGTGAGTGATGTCATCGATCCTCCTATTGGTAATTTAACTTTTCAGAGTTGTGGCACCAATAATGGTGGCCATGCCGTAAGTTGCTTCTTAACTATTAGTATGTTTAGCATACACAAGCATGAGTGACAGCAGTAATACCATCCTCCAGCCTCTGATTGGTTGTTTTTGGTCAGGGGCGGAGCATTAATGCAGGTGTCAATCAGGGCACTGAGAGGAGGTTGATGTTTTCAGATTATCTGTCTCATGTTCGACTGTCGGAAGACGGTGGCAGTTTTAAGAAATATGTAAAAAACATTTATTTCTAAAAATGAACTTTTCTAAAAATTCCTTTGTTACTGCAGCTTTAACAGAGGAATTCATAAATGTGGCCAGTATTGTAAATGAGGTAGAATTTAAATAATCTCATAAGGAATATTATGACATTAGATTTTTTTTTTCCACAAAAGAAAAATTTATTAAACATGGATCTTTTTTTTTTTGAAATAGCAAAAATATATATATATATATTTATGACTGTATCTTTACTGTTTTCATGCAAACTTCTCTGCCACTGCAAAAATGTATTTTCTGACAACTGAATCACCAGATCTATTTTGCTGGTCGGTGCGGTGCTTCGGCTGCTCCCATTCTGGCCCGTCTTCGCTCAGCCTGTGGGAAGTGACAGCATGGTTGATGGATGGTACAAAGACATCCAGCAGAGAGAAACAGGCGAGGAAACTGGACATGAGTACACAGCTTGGAGCACAGCAAGACACACAGGAAAGGGGAGGGAGAGGATCTCTGTCCAACTCTGAGCCCCTCAAACACTCAGCAACAACAGCGCCGCAACTTCAGCGGTGAACTTTTGAGACAAACTAGCCATTGCTTCACATTTGGAGCAGAGAAAAACCAAGTCCTCTGATGGCTTTAGTGTCAATGCTTTATATAAAACTGCTTTCAACGCAGTTTTATATAAAGCCAGTAAGAAATGGTCTAAAGTGCATCTTTGTTTCTGTGCATTATTTGAATTTATTGCACAACTATATATGTGTGCTGTACTTTCTATTTTATTTTTATTATAGCTTCTTAATGTCTACAATGGACAGCAAAAACAAAGTATACTATAGAAGATTAAGTTCAAGTTTAAAGTTCAACATTATTTCAGCTACAAGACAATTCAAAGTGCTTTAAAGGATAAAACATCATACAGTCACCGATAGTGAAACAAGCAACAAACTTTTAGGTGCCATATAACTATAGACAATCAAAATCAATTCTAAGACAAAAAGTCGGCCAATGCAGAGACTCCAACACTGAAGTAATGTGAGGTTTTGTTTTGGGTCCGGCAGCTGACTTTCAGGAAGGATAACTGTCTGTGTTTATTAAAACTATAATATAATTTGCAAACGTCTCTCCCTTGTCTGCGTGATTGGGGGGAATTTTAATGATAGTGCTTTGGCAGAGAGCAGACGGATCATAAATCTGCCATCAGGACTCTGGCTGTCCGGTGACACTGTGATGACAGCTTGGCTTCAACCTGCTCACCGGGGTTCTTAGGACGCCATATTTCATGACCGCCTCAGAAACCATTCCAACACCCGGGGGCTGTCCGCCCAAAGCAAAACCTACAGAAGTGACACCCTGGTGTGGAAACACAGTGAGGAATTGGGCTGTTCTGCCCAGGTGTGAGGAGCAGCTCCTCCTCTCTTCCTCCTGTTTCTGACTGAGTTATGTTCGCGGCGTACAGAGGATGATGAACGCAGCCACACCCAGGATTCATGGCCAGGCTGGGTTATGGTGCCCCACTCAATCAGCACCGCTGTCCCACCCACACTTCCATCCTTCTCTTCCCCAACACACACACATGCACTTAATCCTCCTCCTCCAACAGCTCTTTCCAATCAATGAGAACACACAGAGGGGACGCAGCTGAAGGGTAATGCGAGAAGAGAATAATAAATGTGATAAACTGCAAAGAATTGGTACAGAAAAAAAACAAAAAAATAACATAGCATACCAACATACCAACTTTCAGTCTAAACAGGAAGCTATATTAATATTACTACAGGTGATTAAGAAACAGCTCCACTTTTACTACATCTGCTCTTAATGAGGATCAGCTGGATGGGTGCCATTTGCCCCTCAGCCCCACTCTCCGGGTTTCATTCTCTCTAATGGCTGTTGTCAATGCTCTCACCTTGCAGAGCTTCCAGCTAGCTCCTGAAAGCAGCGGCGGCCCGGTGATTTACAGCTGCTGTGGTAGCTAAGGCCATCTGGACCTTAACTACCCTTCAACACTCAGCCTTAGGATCTGCATGGTTCCTGCAATGCATGCCTCACATTTTCTCTGTGAATATCCAATTCATCCATTAGTTTTTCAGCTAAATAGATTGTAAATGAGAAGTAGTTGTTAATTTGAGTATGGCTCGTGCAATTGATAAAAGGTGGATGGATCCAAAATGTCAATAATGGTTTCCAAGTTGCTGTGGTGACCCAGAGACGGGGCCATGATGGCCCCCCAGCTGTCCCCCATAGAGAATTATATTCAGCTCATTAAAAGGCAACTTCAACCAAGACATGAATATAAGACCTCAAAATAAATCAATTTATAATATAAAAACTTAACTAAAATGTATTGATATAAATACATTTATATATACTTCCACTCTGTTTGATATAAAATCAGTAAACATTTCCCATTTTAGTTAGGATTACCAAAGATTTTTCTATTTGTTAAATGCTACAATATTGAGAGAGAATTGTTTTAAGGCATTTTTTTATTACTTTCTTCACTTTCTAATTTACTCTTCAATTTTAGAAATTTATTTATTTTGAATTTTTTTGGAAGAGGGGTCTAGAGGTGTTCTTTTTTTTTTTTTTAACTGTGACCTCTAATAATTCTTAAGGGTCTGGTTTGGCCACCCACATGAAAAGTTTCTGAGGAGTGCCACTGCTACGTCGCTATCAGTATCAGATCAATACTTTAGTTTCAGTATTTTTGTATTGACGTTTCTCAACTTTATCAAGATTTAGCTTTGATTTACTCTTAAATGACAATTGTTGTCATTCTTCTATATAGGAAACAATCCACACCATCTGGTTTGGTTATTCTACTGTTTCTGTTTCTTATGTTAATATATTATTCAAGTATTTTGTGGACACCTATAAACTTTTTAATAAAATAATTCAAAGGAAAATCCACAAAACACATAAAGGTAATGTGTTTGATGATGTGCCACGTTTACTTGTATTGATATCTGCAATATGGGTCCTTTATTTACTTGGTATTGAATCGATACCATAATATGCAGTATAGCACACCTCAACCAAGAAGTTAAAATGCACTTTATAGACAGAAAAAAATCAACTCAGTTCACTTAATCTGTATTTAGGTCCATCATATCATGAGAGATTTATGTTTATTGGTACGTATTAGAAAATACAAAAGAAAACAAGCTTTGACAGATTTATTAAGATTATTAAGGCTTTCAATTTTAAAAAGTTCAACAAAAGAGTTTGACTACAATAGAATGGCTTAAATAGCTTCATGATTTAGCAGCACAATGGGAGTGAATGCAGTCTGAACTTATATGACTTGGTTCAGACTGCACTGAATAACTTCTCTGCTCCTGATTGAACAATGGGGGATGATTTTTTTTCCTTCCTTTTTCCCTTTGATGGGAGACGGGAATAATGGCAATGGAATAAGCTGTACTTCAGACAGACGTGATGTGAGGCTGGGCTCGTTATAAAACTAGTCTTTCTTATCAGCTGAAGTAATGGGTGACGCAGCATTTCTGCAAAAAACATGCTTGAGATATAAAGAGATGACCAGCAGTGTGGTTTTATGGATTCATTCACACCAGCCCTGTTTAGTCCACTTTAATCCAACTCTGGTTCATTTGTCTTGAAAGTTCAGTTCAGGACAGATTTTTATAAAGTACAAAGTAATAAAGAAATAAATGATTACATAATGTTATCTATGTCATACACTATATCTAAGCTTTTAGAAAAAGCCAGACAGGTAGCTTCTAAGGATAAATTAGCTACTAAAGATTTTTCACAAAATTCCTCTTGTAGCTTTTCATGAAAAAATGTTCAGTGTTATCTTGACAAAACATTCATTTTCTTAATTAAATTAAATTAAATTATGTATAAGGTGGAAGTTTCCAGTTCTGGGAAAAGTTGCAGCACCAGAACCTGAACACCACAGCAGTCTGGTTGGTTGCTGTTATCCTTCTGAGCTAAAGCAGGATAATCGTCAACAAGCTGATTGTCAGACAAACGGCTGCACAAAACAGGAGAATATTTAACGGAGTGTGAAGCAATTTAAAGTTGCTCCTCCCACACAACAAAATCTGAACTTTAACACGTTGGTGCTGCTATTTCCATGAGCCGGGTCAGAGCTGGACACCTGAACCCAGCTCTGTGTTAGTATACCCTGTTCTGGATTATGGAGGTGTTGTAAACATTGAGCTGCATTTTTCTTTTTAATTACCCTCGCCTCCCTAGAGAGCCTTCTGTTGCCATGTGTGTGCAGCATGGACCGGCTGATGAGAACCAGGTGAAACATCTGCTGTCACATAAAAGGTGTTAGAGAATTAAACACACACTCATACAAGCCTGAAAACAGCTGCAGATGTTCAGAGGGTGCAGCGGGGGTCAGCCTCTGCAGTGTGACGAACCAACAAGCAGGAGGCGCTGCTGGACTTATTAATTACCAGGTTGAGCAGTCTCAGTATATCTCCTCCGTGATAACAGATCCGCCTGAGAAAAGCGGGGTTAATGTGTTCAAGTGACTTTCTAATGAGATCCGCTCAGATTAGATCTGTAAATCAGACACTCTTCTGCTACAAGATCACTTTCATCACCAAGAGGCGCAATAAATCATTTATTAAGGATAGGATCGTTTTCAGAGTCGAAGGGAAGATGAAGCTCTGTTAAATAACTAGACTGGTATCTGAGAAATGATCCAATTACCTGTATGTAACAAAAACAATAAGAAATCCATTTTTTTGTTTCTAATTATTTTACTTAGGGTTAATGTAACAAATGTTACTGAAGAATCCAGGAAAATAATACCAGTGAGAAGAGTTTCAGTAGTGCCCTAAAATCTTTAAAGTTTGTATATATGTTTATTATTTGCTTTTTCCAATAACTTTTCTCAATGCACTGGGCAGCATTCATTAAAAAAGTTTGGATTAGTCTTCAGATTTATGATTTTCAAATTAAATTATGAAGTATTTAAGTATGAACTTAAGCTCTTCAAATGTTTCTATATGTTGGAGTATATTCATAATATTACTGGAATAAGTATATAGTCTCTTTAAATTACAGTTTGTTGCACAAATGGGTACATCAAATGACTGGAACCATGAAACTGCTTTTTCTACAAAATGAATAAATAAAATAAAATAAAATAAATAAAAATTCCCAATTTTCTTCTAAAATTATCTGATCAACATCTACAAAAGTAAACCAAGGTTCTGTTTTGCACGTAAAACCGACATAAACCTGAAAATATTTGTCCAACAAGTTCTAATGCCTGTTGTTCCACTAATCACACATGAAACGGAATGCTACCTTTCATGGCCACACGGGGGCACTGTGACCCAGTCCATATTCCCAACCAGCAATTTGAAACAGGCAGAATTCATTTTTTACCTGTAGAGATGATGGAGGAGCAAATTTATTAGAGTTATTTTGAATAGCAAGTCTGTTTTCCGCAGAAAACAGACTATCCAAAGTCTAGAAACTTTATTTCACTTCACCTTCTCGTTTATTTTGCTTATTTTCCAAAAGAAGACAGAAGAAAATAAACTTTTAAATGATCACAAGTCAACCTAAAGAAACAGAACAAGTGTGGGCTGAACTAGTATGTATTTCCTCCATCCTTTATCCATTATCTTTTGAAAAGATTTTCTAAATAATATACACTACATATCATCGCAACAAAGGAGAACTTAGTGCATGTTCAGTAAGGTCCAATGAAATTGGAATAATTAAAATAAATCACTTTTTGCAATAAATCTACCATATTAATTTTCCTCGCAATTGAATTAGTTGAATTACTTACTAATTTAAGTAACTTTCAAAGATATTCTAACTTATTGAGATCCACCTATATTGTTTAAATATCTATGCCTTGATTGAAATTCTTTCCTGTTTCAAAAGGGGGCAGTAGAGCGTTGCGATGTGAACCTAACGGGGAGACAAAAAACTCCCATCCAAGTGTTAACTCTCCACTTTGGAGCCTCCTCACGCCGTTTCATTGGGACTAATTAAAAGCGGCCTTCATCAAAAGCAAAATGTTAATGTTTGATTCATTTTGTTCCCAAAGTGAAAGCAAAGATGCAGCAAAGGATTCCTTTCTCTAACTGCTCAAAGTAAACACATGCATGTTTAAACTACATAATATGATGGATTAAATACTTCTTCTACTCCTCATTCCCCCGCCGCATTCCATAATCTACTTTACACTCTCTCATTTTCTACTTTTTTCCCTTTTAAATTGACAAAGCAATAAGCCTCTCTTATTCATTTCTGTGCAGTTTAAGTTTCCAGCAGAATTCTTTCTTAATAGTGAAATAATAAACAGTGGAAGTAAAACGCCATCTTCTCTGAGGGGATATTTAATGTGACAACGGACAGGAGATTAAGTTGAAAAGCGAGGCCGCAAGTTATTTTGAGGAGGAGGAGGAAGAGGAAAAAAACGGGTGAGGGAGCAGGAAGATAGCGCAGGATGTGGCAAATAATTCCCGTGCAGCGTGGAGTCAGCCAACAGCGTGGAGTCAGCCAACACATGAGGAGAATAATCATATGGAGATGATGGTGGCGTCTCTGTGATTAATGGGTCCATTTTCTATGCGCAGCTTGGATAGTGGGTCTACTTGGCCCCATTAGGAAGGAGCCCAAAGCCACCCGGTTCTGCTGTACGCCATTCATCAGGCGAACACGACGAGCCGCAGAAAGTGTTTAGTCTCCAGCGAACATGAAATGTGCTTCGTGATTCCTAGGTTCCACTTCTATTTGTCTGTGGTGTGATCAATTCATTCAAACACCTGGTGTAAGATAGAAATCTGAACTCCTATCTCTAATAATTGCCTCAACCTGGAGAGGCAGGAAGTTATATCTGTTTCCCCTCCTTATTTTCCCTCCATTACTTGGAAGCGCTGGTCTGACAGGCACAGAGATGTGTTGGTTCCTCCTTTTAGAAAAATATGCAAATCCACTGTTAAATTTCATTTTTTTAATCCCTTTAATCAGAAACAGGGGAATAAAGCCAGCTGGTAGGAACCCATGTTAAGATGTAATTAAGCATCTGATTGAATTTCAGTGCTTACCAGAGTGTGTGTGCCAAGGCAGTGGAAGAGAAGGGGGAGGAGGTTGGGGGTACTCATACACCAGATTGAGCACCGGGGTTGGTGGAGGGACACATTGCCCATTGATAGGGGACCTGGAGCTCCTGGCGGGCTTGGTATTTTCCAGCATGCTCTACTGCATGAGTGAACAGCGATCAGAGGCTCGTTTTTTTTTTTTTTTTTTTTTTTTTACATTACAACGAAGCCCTGAATGTCAATCACCTCCCTGCTGGTGCTGAAATGGGGTTTCTTCTGTCTGTTTCTTCTTAGTCCCAGAAAGCAGTCTAACTGCATGTTGCCCCTACTGACCAGTCTATGAAAAATAGAAGCAAATAGATTGTCATCATACAGTGTTTGCTTGTTTGGGAATAGTGACAGATTTATCCCCTCTAGATCTTTAGTGTTAAGAAACCATGATACTGTGCACACAATGCCCAGATACCTGGTCTTGCTAAGCAGTCACACCCCAAACATTTCTTTAACGAGTTTGATCCAGACTTCCCTCTCCCTAGCCACTTGTGCCAGCTCCTCTGGGGGAACCCCAAAGCATTCCCAGGCCAGCCAAGAAACATGGTCTATCCAGTGTGTCCTGGGTCTTTCACTGGGTCTTCTCCCAGTGGGACATGCCCAGAACACCTCACCAGGGAGGCGTTCAAGAGGCATTCAAACCAGATACCCAACCAACCTCAACTTTCTCTTCTCAATGTCCATCAAAGATGACCAAGCTTCTCAAGCTGTCTCCAAGAGAGATCCCAGACACCCTGCGGAGGAAATTCATTTTGGTCGCTTGTATCCATAATCTCATTCTTTTCATCACTAGCCAAAGTTCATGATCATATAAGGCTAGGAATGTAGCTTGACAGGTAAATCATGAGCTTCGTTTTTTGACTCAGCTCTCTCTACCAAGACAGACCGGTACAGCGCCCGCTTCACTGCAGATGCAGCACCAATGTGCCCATCGATCTTCTGCTCCATTTTTTTCCTCATTCATGAGCAAGACTCCAACGTACTTAAACTCCTCCACTTGGGGCAGAACCTCTTCTCCAACCCAAATAAGGTACTCTACCTTTTTCTGGCAGCTCAAGATCATGATCTTGCTAACCAAAGCAACAAAAATACAAACCCAGTTCACAAGTAGATACAGATTTATGTTCATCTCTTAAATAAAATTCCAGTTAACTACACTGATGTTTGAGGTTTTAAATAAAAATGTTAAAGGTAAATAAATACATCTTCATGGCATTGCAAATTGCCTTTGGCCCCTGATGTCAAAGGCACCAAAAACACAATCTGTAACAAAATTCCTTTGTCCAAAGTCTGACTCATGATGACTGCTGCCACCAGTTTGTGTTCTCCAAACAAAGGCTTTGATATACAGAAGATCCATTACAAGGACCCTTAATTGCTAAATGATGCATAAAACCCGTGGGTCTTCGTAGCAGAATATGTGAATAGGACAAGAAAGGCAGAAAAAGATGGGTGACAGGAGTCGACGGGTCGTCATGTGGGTGCCCTCCCTACGTCCTTCCCCAGCCATCCTTCACCTTCGCTCTGTGTCATGGCCGTCAGCCCCAAAGGCCCATCTGCTGAACAAGCTGCCTGACAAACAAACACAGAGTCATCCCGGCTTAAGCAGGCGACTATTTTCACTCAAAACAATTCAACAGTATAACAATATTGTAACTCATCATATTTATAAATTAAATGTCAAGGATTTTGTATGATAGACAACTATAGAAGAAGTCTATAATTTTGAAGTGAAAGAAAAACAATACTTTTTCACAAAAAAAAAAAAGTACAACTAACTATTGAGATATTGTGGCAGACCCCCAGTGGATTTCACTCACATCCAGATGACCGGATATTAAATGTGTAAAACAATAACAGTTTTTTGGTGCTTACTGACACTCTATGTATTGTTACTTTGTTGATCTCAGTTGGAGTTGAGTAGGCAATAAAAATCTATCAAAGGCAGCAAAAAACTCAATATGTCTGTCCTACAGGACAATGACCCTCAGAGACAGCTTGAACCACAATAAAATGGTTTTGATCAATTTATAATGTTCACATGACCTGGTCAAACTTCAGACCTAAATGTGATTGTGAATCAATAGCAAGGCTTAAAAATGGATGTCCACAAATAGTCTCCATTCAAACTGATGGAGATTTGACTATTTTTGAAAGAGGAATGGGCATAAATGTCCGTCTCAAGATGTGTCAGGTGCAAACCTGACACATCTAAAAAGATTTGTAGCTGCAACAAAACATGAGGTATTATTCTGGGTTAAATACAAATGCATACCACAGAATGAATGAATAGGAAATTATCTGTAAAAACTGTTAAAACCGTAAACTTATGGTTTTGCTTTACAATGATTGTGTTCACTTACCACATAAAATCCTAATAAAATCCACAGAAGTTTTTGGATTTCACATGACAAAATGCGAAACAGGGGTGTGAATACTTTTGCAATGCAATCTATTTTCCACCTTCTTTCACAACCGTTTGCTTTGTTGTAATTACAGAGGAAGACAGTGCTCAACATTATGGTGGAAGCAGACTTTTCTCCTATTGTATTTAGGCTAACTTCACGCTTTTGAAGTTATTTACTCTATGTGTACACAGCTTTAGATTAGTCTTTGTCCACAAACAGCAGAGAGAAGAGGAAGTGTTTTGTTTATTTGTTTATAATTCATTGTCAGAGATCGACAGCCTTTTGTCAGGGAGACAAAAAGACAGAGAGGTAAGCAGCAGTACAGAGAAAGGTGATGTATGATCAAACGCGAAAGCAGTATTGATTTTCCTCGATTGTGTTTGCTCCGTTTGCCACTATTAAATATGGATTCTGCTCAACTGCCATCTTGACTTTGTCTTGAAATTGACACCCTCTCCATAAAAGGCTGTGACTTTTCCAATAAAGCCTGGCGTCAGGAGAAAGATCAGTCTGACACGGCTCGAGACTGTGTTTGATTGGGTTCAGATGCAAGAGAGTCAATCCCACACCGGAGCCACCAGGTTGAACAGCGAGGAACAGTGAAGCAGTGATGGAAAATCTATGGAAGTACATCTGCAACCTTCACGGTGTTGGTAAAATGCACATCATTACCAACACATATGTATAAATGTACAGACGTAAAATATTTATAACCTGACAACAGAAAGTGCTAAATGCTTGTTTAAGATGTCTAATCCCAAAGTTCTCTATGTTATTTGAGTATTTTCTAATCCATAGTTACTGGTGCTGAGCAACAGTTGCTGGTTAGATATTTTGGTAACAAAAAGTGAAAATGCATTATTATTCTGAGCCCATTTCATCCAGCTGCTTCCTGTGTGTATGTGTTAAGTGACCTGCTAGCACTGCTGTGCTGCGTTTGCCACGGACACACCGCCCATAAAAGAAGCTAAAGCTTTGTAATAGGGAATATATTGATCATTCAAGCCAAAGCATTAAGTTTCAAAGTTAGTAGAACTACTTTTTCTGTCAGCATACAGCTAATTGAAATTCCACTAAAGAAATTTTACGAGCAAAAATTAACTAGCAAATCAAAACATGCTAAAATTAACCTCATGTTAACAACTGCGGTACAACAACAAGCAGAACCAAGAGCCATTTTGTATGACACATTACAAGAACAGTATATTGACTTTCTTAACGACATACTGACCTGCAGAAACTCCCACTGAGAGTAGCTGGTGCCTGGGGTTGCCAGATCTGACTGAGTGTCCAGCAGAAACACAATGTAAAAACCCACATAAAAGCCCCTGATATAGAGTATATATATGTCAGATATGTCTTTCACTTTCTATATACGTGTGATAAGCAACATACGTTGCAAACCTCAATTCACAATGCTTTTGGTTGTTGTCCTTTATTGTATTTTGACCAGAGTGGGATGCCATTGGCAATGCAAAAAGCTAGACCCTCGAAGCACAGCAAGAGTTTTTTTGTTTTTTTCTTTTTTGCTAATCTGCCAGCACTTCTGGTGTGCTCTATTTGTACTCAAAATTTGGACTTTCTGAGTTCCCATCTGAAAATACAACAACATCCCTATAGTAATTCCTCAGTTCAATGTCAAACACAGCTGCCACATTTAATAAAACACGTGAAACGTGCAGGTATAAACAACTTAGCATTTTTGATCATTAGTTCAATAATATTTATTCTTCAGGTAAATTTAAATTTGAAATAACTTGGTAGTAGCTGGTAGTAACATTAAGTCCAGAGTCCCAAAATGAATCTGATAGAGAACCTGTGGAGGAAGCAAAAGATTAGTGAAGATAAATCGTAAAAATACCAGTAGAAACAATTAGTCAGCAATTTGAGTGGTCAGCATTTATATGGTTTGATTATCTAAATGCCAGTAGAGATTTTCTCCTTTGTGAAAAAGGAAGGAAAATACAGTTTGTCAATACTGATGCCTATTCTATGTCCCCTAACTTATTTGTTGCTGATAGGCAGATTTTGTTGATTCATTTGACCCGATTCCTGTTCTGCTTTAAAACTAAAATAGTTTTTAAAGCTGACCAGTTTGAGTCAGTGTACTTCAGGTCTTAATTGTTAGATGTGAATTGCATTTGAAAATCGGTTATAAAAAACGTTCTTCATTGTAAATGTTATTTTCTTCTGCTTAGTTTCTATGTATGATAAAATAGTATTCAATAGGGAAAACTGTCATTGTGAAATTCAGGTAAAAGGAAAAAAAAGCTTATATAATGTAATGCTCATCCTTTGACAGAGCTTTAACAATTCCCCACATATACAAGTTGGGAGTAATAAAACGTTGCATTCAATGTCATTTTACTTTGAATAAAAGAAGTTGTTCCAACCCCAGAACAGTTTCTTTTTTAACATCAATCCAGAGATGGGAGGCAGAATTTTGCACCTACATATAGACATTCACGCACACGCACAGTAAAAAGTGTCTATATCATCATATTTTAGAGACAAAAAAACTAATATCTTCAAGGTATGAAGCCTAAATAAATGACATTCCACCATTCCGTTGCTGCTCTGAGCTGACAGATCATTTTAAAATGCAGTTTTATAAAAACAAAACATTTGAGTCAGGGTTACTAAAACAGGAATATGTGGATGGTGACATTGCCTCTCCAAAGATACTGTCTGAAAATCTCTCAGAGTAATGAAAGCTGTCCTTTCTTTCTAAAAGAAATACCTTTTAAAAGAAAATATAGAAAAATGAGGGGGTTAGCTTATTTACTCTAAAGATCACCCAGGCAGGAAACATTGAAGCAAACAAGTGAAAGAGGTCCCATCCCAAACTTGCAGTAGGACACACTTTTTGCCCTAGGTTTATCAGTAAATGGAATCTTGACATTAATGGAAGGAATAACCCAAGGCTCTATCATGGGAAAATAACACAATACTGTCTTTGCTGCCTTGGAGAAGGAGGAAACAGCCAAACTGACAGCAACTGTCTGTGAGCACACAGCTCATCAGGTAAGCAAGTGCTTAGTTTCAAAGCGCTTTTAATTTTTTACATCACCTCTGTAACTATGAAATCTAGAGCTGTTAAATCTTTAATGGCTCTCCCTTCAAAACTATTAACTGGTAGATTTTGCCATGTTAATCAGATTCAGTTTTAGCTCTTTTTTTCTCAGTGTTTTAGCCAAATGAATGACAGATTTTGACTACTAATGCTGTCTGATTGTATGTCATTACTTTATATTTCCTTTCATCAACCACATGCACAGGATTAGCTTAAAGTGACAAAATGTTGAAGCTAGAACAGTAAGAGAGGATGTAGAGCAGGGGTGCTCAAGTCCAGTCCTTGAGAGCTACAATCCTGCAACTTTTAGATGCAGCCTTACTCCAACAGACGGGGATCAGCTCTGAACAGGCCTGGTAACAAGCCATTCATTTGATTCAGGGATGCATCTGAAAGTTGCAGGATGGTATCTCTGGACTTGAGCACCCCTGATGTAGAGTTTAGGTGGCCGAATAATGTTTTGACAGCTGCATTAATGTAATACAATAAAACCCTCACAATAAAACCCTCTTCAGATGAAAACTCTGATTTCAGCTAAAGATTTTGGTAAAACAACATTTGCTGTGGTTGGACATTACCTGGGTGTTCATCAATGTTTTTCTACGTACATTTCAAAGTATTGCATTGGAAAAGACTAATGGGAAAATTTGAAATAACTTCCTCAGTTTCACACAACGGTTCCCTTAAAATCCACATGATAGTTGGATGGAAGCACTTCAAAAGTAACATTTGCCTACCTTGTGCTAATATGTTTTTTTTTATTATTATTATTTTATTTCAAGGATGAAATCAGGATGTAATTATTGGGATGTGAAATCCCAATAATTACACTGCAGAACAAGGAAAAGTTGTAAAAAGCATATTTGCGCTTTAGAATAAAACCTATGCAAAATTCTTAAATAAAATGTTGAAATGAAATTTTCTTTGCTGTTTCTATTTTCCCATGTTTCAACTTTGTGAAAAAGACAAGCTGCTTCTAAATCCATTCAATATGATAAAAGTAACCCTCCTGACAGTATCTTCCATATTGTTCAGTGACTTTGCAATGAAACTCTTATCAGCAAAATAACTTGCAAAATATAATGAAGTTGAATTCTCTTCATATTTCCCTCATTTCATTTGTTTCCACTCTTGCTAAAAACCATAAGCATTGCCTTACAGGAAAACATGGTTGATGCACATTAAAGTCTACAGATTTTGACCTTCAGATTAGTAAACACAGACTCACAGATGTACTGGCCCTGAATTATGCAAGCACACACACACACAGCTAAGTATATGGTCATATAGGTATGTCACCATCACAAAGCCAGTCTCATTATTCTGTGTCCCCTGACATTTTAAGCACCACAGTGAGCTCCCATATTAATCTTGAGTGGAGCATCTCCTGTTTCCTGTGCGTTCTTTCCCCTAATGACAGTTTTATCATAACTTATTATTGCAGACCCAACCCTGAGTTAAAATTATGTAAATGGTGTATGTTTGGCGCTCAAAAAAACATCTTTATGTTTTGCTCAGTGGTCGCTCAAGCGGGAATCTAATTTTGCTCTCCGACAGCCTAAATGAATCGCCTTGTTACGGTATGAATAATGGTCTAAGCAGTGGGAGACGGGGGGTCGACCAGCCGAAGGTTGAGAAGGAGAGACCCACTTAGTTAGACGCCGCCTTATCGGATTGTACCTCCGCCTCATTCATTACCTTCCATCACTTCCCTTATTTGCAATAAGCAATATCATTACAGGATGATTTGCCTCAAACGTGGGGTTGAGCTAACGTCTAGAGGCAGGAATAAATGCTCCAAGATTTGTAATTTGGGCTGCAATATAGGCTGGTAATAAAGCTTCAGATTCACTCACCCACACAAACCCACCCACACGCACACACTGCTCTCTTTGTTTTGCCTGTGTCTCTTTTTCACACTCACACTACATAAGGGGCAAGCAGCAATGCAAGGAATAACACTTCTGAGTGTGCCGGAATTTTCTGAAATGTACAATATCTTAATTGCCTTAAAAGTATGAGAAACATCAAAAGTTTCTTTCCCCCGTGTTTCTGTCACTGTCCTTAAATGACCGTTTCTTTCTCTTTGCCTTTTTCCTTCCTTTCACACTCACGTTATCACACTCTAGCCACACCAATTTATTAAGGTATTTATTATCACAAGCTGCAGGCCTGATTTCTCTATTTCTGCAGATGACAATGCTTTTTGCACACCACGTTTCCCCGATAAGGCCACAAAAACAAATCTCTTTGACCTACCAGGGCCTTCAAAGTCAAACACTCCAGTCTTCCTTTTCCTGCAACATTGTGATTATTGGTTGCTCTTATGGCATGAGACCTAAGATTGCTTCTCACGACACTAAAGTCTGTCTCCCAAAGCACTATCCTGTTGAATATTTTGGAATCAGGGTCAGAATACAATGACTGGCTAATCTTTAGCAGTTAATGATGCGAAAGTGTGTGTGTTAATCTGATCACCTTTAGTTCAAAACCTCAAAGCTGAACTGTGCAATTCTACACTTTTGACAATTTCAGATTTATTGAATATTTGTTCTATTTCTGAAAATTTAGAACGGAGCATTTTTAGTGACATTACAGCCACTGCAGATTGGTTTTAAAAGTGCAATACAAGGACTAGCCAAACCATCATACTTTATATTTATTGATATTCAATATAGCATCGTTTGTGCTTTGTGAAACATTTACTCTAGTAATATACATAGTAAGAAGCATGTTAGGTATGGTAGAGTACAACTGTAAGACAGCAGTGAGGTGTGCAGTCGGAGTGACAGGAGTTCAAGTTTGAGGTGGGAATACCTCAGGGATCAGCTCTAAGCCACTTCTTGTTTGCTTTGGTGGCAGACAGGTGAACAGATGAGGGAAGACAGTTTTGTTCCCCCCCCATGGGCTATTGTGTTTGCATATGATGTTGTGATCTGTTTGGAGGGCAAGAGGTATATACTGGAAAAGAGATTGGTTGAAGTTAAAATTAAGATTAGTTGTGACAATGCAAAATACATGTGGGTAAATGAGATTGGCACAAGTGGAACAAGTGGTGCTACAGTGAGGACAAGACAGGAGGTTGCAGAGTTCAAGACATTGAGGTTGTCAAGGAAGGATACGATCAAGAATGATTTAATCAGAGGGACAACTCATGTTAGATGTTCTGGAGACAGAGTCACTGAGACCAAACTTAGATGGTTGGAAATGTTCTGGAGACAATGATGATGTATGAGTGAATGGATGCTGAGGTTAGAGCCCTATGAAGGAAGACCAAAAATCAGAGTTATAGATGTGGTGAGAGAGGACATGAAGTCGGTGTGAGGATAGGACTAAACTGAGACAGACGATTTTCCCCTGAAGGGAAAAGTCAAAAGAGAAGTTGTACTATATTTAGTCTAGAGTTTACATAAGTAAAGTAGGCATGGTGGAACATAGATTGTTGATTTTATTGAATGCTGCTCCTTCCTCTACTTCACACCAACTCACAAGCTTGGTTTTGTCGCTGTTTTCAAGTGGGTTGACTTCAATCACCTCATTCTGAATTGGATCTTACATAAGACAATAATACCAAGGCACGACAAATGCATCAAGATCCACGCTTGATGATGTCTTCTGTTGGATAAAATGTCCCCAACTTTAGGTAGGGATCAACTTGAGTTGATCTTGACTAGTGCTTGTAAGCTTCTATCTTTTCTGAAGGTGTAATCTCCACACAGGTTTCAACCCCTGTATGTCTTTAATGAAACTCAAGTAACAAAAATCTGGTGAGCAGATGAATCACAGAACCATTTGTACCTCAATGTAATAAACTATTAGTGGCTTACGACTTGTATACCACAAGACAGAATCTCATCTTTGTAATCAGGTCATTTCCTCAAGCCACAGTTTCAGTGTTCACAAACAACTATGTGTGCGACTCATAATGGATTACCTGACTGTCCTGAAATTAAAAGGATCACTGACCTAATTTAAAAAGTAAGCCTACACGCTTATAATGCAAGCGCCCACTTAGTATGAATTAAATGTGTCTTAGGAAGACAGTAAATTCAGTCAAGCCTCCAAAGTACAACTGCTGAAATATCTGCTTGACATTTAAAGTCTCATACTTAATTTCATGCTTAAAAATGTCACCCCCCCAAAAAAAAGAGTTTTCTAAACGCTGTAAAGTGGATATTTTTTAAATGGAAAATAAAACTTTGTTCAGTAAAATAAGTAATGTGAGAAGAATTTGCACAATTCAGCTGGAATGATGAAGCCCCTACTAATGGATAGCACAGGATAGTAAACCAAGTGCTACGGAAACAACCAGGGGAAATTTATTAAGTTTCTGACGGTGACGTAGGATGCTCATTGCAAATAATCAGTAATGAAACATGTTTATCATACATAAAATGCAAGCTCAACTTGTTGGAAATTATCACTCTGAAATGTATAACATATTACAACAAAGTCTTCCTGACAACTGCAGTTTCACTGAATGGGACAGCCAAAGGAAAAAAAAAAAGAATAAAAATGAAAAAATTGAATTAGGATCATTGACACAAATAAATGTGTAAACCAACAAATGTCATTAGAAAAAAACAAACAAACAAAAAAACAACAACAATCTTTAGAGTTTTGGTTTAAAATTTTAATTAGGGAGAAATTACCTCACAATTATGGATGAAAAATACAATTAAGGATTAAATAGATCCCTCATAGCAATTATTGGCTACCTAAAGAGAAACTAATGTTCAAAGCTCAACCAATTGAATTGGTTAGAAAATCAATCCCATAAAACGAAATACATTTAATCTAAAGCCTGAATTATACCGGCTAATGCATTCTTAGCACCTGCACTCATAAAGAAGAAGGTTTAGTTTATCTTTGCCATACCCAAATGGGAATTAGCTTTTTAGCAGGCAGTATGACATATAATATAACAAAAATAAAAAGTGCAACACTCACATCATATACAGTTACATCCTCAAATATAAAACCCAACTTCTAATTGATGGTTTAAATGACTTTCTGAACTGGTTTGTTGTTGTTGTTTCATGGTACATCTGTGCCCAGTTAGGAAAGAAACAGTCATTTCTAAAAAGATGATTCAGACCAGCCAAGAGCTGATCATTAATAATGGAGTAAACTAAAAAAATAATAAGACAAAGTGTGGTGCTTCACTCATAAACAAAGCAATTAAACTAGAAAAATACATAATTGCAAACTACACACTGATTTACAGAGAAATACACAAAAGCTATTTTCCCAAAACTTTATATCTATTCTATTCTCAGATGTCAAGAGGTACTCATACTAGATGGTCTAATTCAGACTCCTGAAGAATAATTTTGAGGGAAAAGATATTGGGAGAGAGGGAAAAATAAGGAAAAAAAACTCAGCAGTTTGGAAACCACCCAGACGTCAAGCCAAGTGGAGCAGAGTGTCAGGGATAAAACATAAAAAGATGGTGCCTACTCCTGGTCAGACATGGCTGTTCTCTGGGCTGGAGGGATAATCACTTTGGCTCCAACAGCCGTCCGCCTAAAGGATGCTCATAAAATGGCAAGCAGACCTGGCTTATCCTGGTGCAGCCCTTCGGAAGATCTGGAGGATCCTCACTTTGGATTCAGAATCTGGTGGCACGTTTGAAGAAAGCCACTGAGTGATGCTGTGCACGTCGAAGGAAAGTATGGAAACTTTACAGAAAAAAATTTCAAAAAGTTGATGTTTCCTTACATATTTTATAGCCTTGTCTGTTGATTTGCACAGGGGGTCCCCGGACAGAGGATAATGCCTTTTGGAGACGTGGGGGGGCCAGAAAAATTTGGGAACCTCTGTGTTATAGGGCTGGGGAACTGATGCTCTGTGCTCCAACAATAGATCAGAAAAAGAAAAATCAAGAGCTGAAAAGCCTGATGGAGCATAAACAAACCTCCAGACCAGTGTATTATATATATACTCGTAAGTATATTCTGGTCCCTTGTCTACATGGTCATTGATTGTGAGACTGCTGAGGATAGAAACACCAGCCTGGGGGGGGACAGATGGGTCAGTGACACTGAAGCGCTCCAGCAGCACCGACTCGACTCCAGCTTTGGGGCCGGCCAATCCCAGATGGCTGGGAGGCCGAGAACCATGAATTATAACCGCCGCAAAAAAAAAACCTCTGGGTAAGCACAGCGGAGCATTTGTCATGATTTGGGTAGATGCATGACGACCAGGCAGAGGTAGTGCTGGCCAGCTCACTGAAAAAATAACTAATATACAACACAGCGTGTAGCCATGACTGATTTCTACGGTCGATGGAAAGAAGTGAAAATAGATGACACTGAAATCTACTGAGGGAGAAATTCAACTTAGGGTTATGCTTTATCTACTTTTTTTGGGAGTGTTTCTGTCTATAAATTGCTGCTATCTCTCCTTGTTTACAACCTACTCATTCTTTTTCTTAAAATAAACAAACCATAACCTCTCACCTCTCCTGACAGATGCACACACACGCATGTACACCCCCACACACCCATCTCAAAACCCTCTGCTATCCGTCTTGGACCGCTGCAGCTTCTTATTTGGTTGTCGCGTCTGTATATTTAGGTGTGAAGCTGGAGTGCTTCTCTTTGGCTATAGGTCACGGCTTTTGTTCGCCAGGGATTCCGGCTTCTCCGAGCTTCTCAGCGCTCTAATGGGGCACAGAGGGAGAGAGGGGCTTTCAGTCGGGACCATCTACCTCCTGTGGCAGGCTTAATTGGGTATAAAGAGATGTAGCCCTCCCTATGCGCTCCACCTCGGGGTAAATCAAATCATATGTTTAAGTTCGAGCTGTAGACACGGTGAGCAGGCTAAAACTACGCTGCCTGGAAGGGAAAGACAGCATCTGCCCACATCTTTGTCTCTTCAGATGTAGGGATGTGTGATTTGGCATAAAATTCATATCCCGATAACTACAGAGATGGGCTGATGATATATATCATGATATATAGGCCTGTCACAATAACATTTTGCTGGTTGATAAATTGTCCCTGAAGTTATTGCTATACACGATTATATTTTTCTTTCAATACCATTTTCAAGTAATGTATGATAATGGCATAATATTGAAAGAACACATTTTTAAAAATCAACGAACTTTAAATCCTAATGAACATTTAACACTGGAACCGGAAGACATTTTAAATATCCAAAATAAATAAACAAAAAGAAAAGAAAGAACATTTAAGATAAATTATTAAGTCTCTGCAATCAAAATTGTCCTTCAAAAAATGGCTAGTGGGCGTGCCGTGGTGGTGTAGGGGTTAGCGCGACCCACATTTGGAGGCCTTGAGTCCTCGTCGCGGCCATCGCAGGTTCGACTCCCGGACCCGACGACATTTGCCACATGTCTTCCCCTCTCTCATTACCCCCTTCCTGTCAGCCTACTATCAAATAAGGGACACTAGAGCCCACAAAAAAAAAGCCCCCTGGTGGGGAAACAAAAAAAAAATGGCTAGTTAAGACCAATGGACCAGACTGAAGACTTTTATAATCCAGTTTTAGGTAGACCACAGATCTCTATTGTAGGCCAAATTTATACTGTTTCTAATGTGTACTTGTATATATCATGCATCACTACGTCGAAGTGAACAAATCACTAAAACATCACAATGGCCCATTTAAGGGTTTTGTTGGAATTCCTGCTGTTCCAAGGGTAGACTGGCCTTTATTTTTGATGAATGGACAGGAATATCACTTCTTCCTTGCTTTCTTTAATTTCCTCTTCAACATAATGAATCAAACCAGAAGCGGCCGAATGTACGGTCACACTGGGGCATTCCGAGCGGCGCCAGTGATAGTGAAACCTCCTCACTTAAAGAAAAAAACAACCATCCCTAATAAAAAGAGAAGGATAAATCACCTTGAATCTGCAGGTCAATAGTAGAGAACAATAAACGTCCATCTCACCGTTCCTTCATCATCGCTCAAAAGGAGGCTGGTAGGAAGGGTGTGGTGGAGATGGGTTCACCACGGATGGAAGTGCTAATGTTCGCTAATACACTAAAAGCCATGGGACCTTTTTTTAGGTGACGGATTGTCACTACTAAATTAGTGAGCATGACAGCTGCAGCGCTGAATTACGGGTTATGGAGAAGTTCTCAGCAGAGAGAGCTAAAGAGCGACAGGACGGGAGTTCATAACAAAACCAAGCTGCTTTGAAGTCTGAAACACATCTGAAGCTGGAAGGCAACAACAGAAGTTTCAAAACACTGGAAAAAGTGACTGCTTCTGCTTGTTAGTGACTTTAATTCCTCTGATATATGTTGTCTATTGTAGATACAAAACACTTTATTAACCTCTCAATCCTACAGTGTAAAGCCTGACAACGTGACCAATAAATTCAGAATTCAACATTGGCTAAGTTGGTTAGCATTGTTGAATTTAGGTTTCAGTTTTGCCCTATTTGGAGAAGCAAGATTTTTTTTTGTCCTCTTTTGGCCAGATACCCTTCTTACAGTCTCTTTCAGTCCTAAACAACTGCATTTATGATTGGTGTAAACCTTTTTGAACTGTAAAGTAGAAAAATAAGTTTTTCTTTTCTTTTACATAGTAATTAAAGACGGACATTAAGATTTTTAATAGCACCCAAAAGCAATGACTCAGATGGGAAAATGT
Source organism: Brachyrhaphis roseni (assembly GCA_903066815.1). Taxonomy (NCBI): domain Eukaryota; kingdom Metazoa; phylum Chordata; class Actinopteri; order Cyprinodontiformes; family Poeciliidae; genus Brachyrhaphis; species Brachyrhaphis roseni. The sequence continues at coordinate 39,591 of CAEFZY010069900.1, forward strand.
AACTAATGTGCTTTGAACACCGGCTGAGCTTTCTTCTTTGTTAAGTTAACTTCTAATTTTTTCTTCCTTTTTTTTCTCTTTCTCTTTTCTTAAACTTCAAAAGCCTCATATGTACAAGTGTTGAGGATTAGCAGCTCTAACTGTAAAATAAAACACTGCTTCTGGTGTTGCAATGATGTACTTTATTAAATAAAAATAAAAACCCTTGAACTGAGCACCGATTACCTTGGTGACATTAAACAAGGATATATTTGGGACTGAATGTAAATAGAGACTTTTATGGGGAACTTTACCTGGAATTGTATGCAACACTTCTTCTTGAAGGCAAGTAATCGCTGACTGCTGGGAATAAACAAAGATGAGATCCAGGCAGAGATGTGTCTCTTATAGGGGTCCCGGTAGTGATAACGGTCATTATCCCGTCACTTTAAACAGGACAATAGTACCTTCCTCTATGCTTTACACCTAACAACAGAAATCAAATGTTCGTGTCACAACCATTTAGGCTGATTAATTATGCATAGGTTTGTTGCGTCCTGCCTGATGAGCGAGAGAGAGAGAGACCCGGTATACTTGCAGATACGGCTATGACACAGATAGGAGTACATGCATAGCATAAAGTAACATACTCTAAATGTTACCTAAAAATCATCTTTAAGATCAGCACCACTATATGGTAAAAATAAATACCAAAAAAGCAACTTGTTGTCTTAATGGCAACACTGCAATTTCAAAAAACCTAATTTTTCCATTTTTAAACAAAAGGTTTGTGCGCTAAATGAGATGGTTTTTCTGCCGTATCAAAATAGATGTATTTGACAAAACTGCAAGTGCTGCTAATCCTCAACACTTGTACATATGAGGAAACACTTTTTTGGCACATGATGAACAGCCGCATGCTAATACTGGCGAAAAACAACCAAGAAGACGACAGGAAGTAGTAGAAGGAAGAAGATTTGTTTTTGGGGGCGAGGGGGTTCAGACAATGTGTAGTTGGCTCCCCCAGAGCTCTCACAGCATCACACAGTTAATAAAAAGTTGTGTCATTTGAATGTGTTGAATCTCTTCTGTAAGATTACTGACTACAGTTTCTCCAAAATGCTGCGTAAGTAGTCAGGCCACAAGTACATGGTCGTAAAAACAAATCCACTTTGGGTATGTGCAGAAGTCTGTGGAGTCAAGAAATGTGGGAGCCTTTCATGTATTTATCAGAATTTGAGAAGAACAGGTAAAAACAAGGAGAGTGTTGGAAGATATTTAATATGAAAACAGCAAATAATTTTTTCAGTTGATGTGTTAGATTGTTATAAAATCTACACACATTATATTTCATGAAGAAGTGAGACAAGACTCAAGATGTTTAAATCTGGGCTGAAAATAGTTCTTTATGGCTGTGCATAGGAATTTTTTCTAACTTAATTAATTATTTGCCAGCATTGGACCCAGCCTAACCATGTGCAGCACAAATACGCGCAAAACGTGGTGGGCTAAAGGATTGGAAAACTTGTAGATCTACATTCTAGAAATGGCGGCAAAGTGGTGTAAATCTTTGCTCTGGATGTGTTCAGTGCTGACGTGGTAAAAGCAGAGAGGGCAGTGTGACAGCACATGTCAGATGTGCTGAGAACGTGTCAGGCAGGAGTGATGTGAGCTCTGTCAGCTCCTCACTCACACCCCACCCCACCCCAGCCCAGCCCAGCCCAGGACTGCTGTGTCAGCTACCGTTTTATTGATTAGGAGGCTACTTTGGGGAATTTGGGCTTAATCCTTAGTCGTGGGGGGGCAGCAAAACTAATTGAACAGAGAAATCAGATGTATAAATAAGCAATGTTCTGCATGAGGGTGCCCAGGAATGACCCGCCGACATGGTCACCTTGACATAACCCCGCATCTCCCTCCAAGAGCAATTAGCACAGACTGGACCTAGTACACACACACCTTTAAGAGGGTGTGTGTTTTTAAGCAGAGAGAGGTTTTCCACAGCTTTCCTCAAAGAGATTTTGCTGCCTTCCTATTTCACTCCTATAAAAATTATAAGACAGGTGTTAAATCTACCATTAAAGGTTTCATTAAAGCTTGTAATTGCTACTCTGGATGTTGTTCTGTCATTTCAGCTGATACACACTAAAAAAAATCTCTAGAGAAAAATCACTTTTAAACAAACCCAGTTAGATCTGAGAGGTAGACATATTGGATGGACAAAATTTTGACCTTTACCTACAGCTTTTGACATTCACTGAAACTTTGGTTCCAGGTGACAACTAAAGACTAGAATTGATTTAAATCCTTCTGAATATTTAGCTTGTAATTTATTTCACTTTGCTACGAACAAATGCTACTTTGAAATTGTTGCTAAACTGCAGTGTCTTGGAGAAGTATTTGTTCCTTTGGAACTTTTCACCATTTTGTTTTTCATGTTACACCCACAAACATTAGAACACTTTTCTCTGTTATGCTGTGTAATAAACTGACACAAAGTGGATAACAATTGAGAAGTGGATTGAATACAAGAATTTACAATGTTTCACAAAGTGTGCCAGGAAGCGAATTATAGTTCAGGGAATTCTGGGTAAATACAACCAAAACAAATGCATCACCAGGAGAAATGGCTCATGGTCTTTTGCCAAAGACAAACGAGCAATTCTTAAACTATTAAAAATTGACACTGCTCCCTTTTTGTTTGCATTTTGTGAAAAATAAAATTGTGCTCAGTGTCTTCTTTAGAGGTTTTTGTTTTGTTTCTTTCAGTTATTCTTGGTGCAGCGTCACCACAGGCGAGGGGGAAAATAGGTTTTTCATTTAGTTTGGTTCATTTGACGTAGTGCAGTGTGAAAGTGAGCTGCACCAGCTGATAATGTAAGAAATGTTGTAATTTTGGTTTCCAATTGAACCGACTCTACCGGACTATAAGGTGTGAAAAAACTAAGGATCTTTGGCAAGACTTGAAAACTGATGCTCATAAACTCTCATCAGCTAATGTGACTGAACTTGAGCTATTACCAGAGTACTTACAACTTTAATGTGGAGCTTATTGTGAGCCTAGGGTCTGAAATGCCCATCACATTTTTAAGATTTCAAATGTGTCTATCACATTACGCCTTATTAAATAACTGTTAAATTTGAAACTTGATAAAAGTAAATGAACAAAACCACATCAAACATCTACTCAGATTTGCTTTTCGGCATATATTGTTAAAGGTAAGCTACATAGACCAACACTGTCTTTGTTGAGTGACCATCGAAAGTTTCTGTTCTTTCACTATGCTCTGCTGGCTGTTGCTTGCTGGGTCAGGAAACATGAGCTCAGCACCTTGGCCTCTCCCTTGGACATGCACAGAATGGCCATGTCAGCACACAATGAGGGCACACTACCAGGGTGGACATCTTCAGCATGCTAAAACATCTACAGTGCTCTGCCCTGGCTGCACAGCAATCTGAACAACATTTTATTCACCTGATTAGACAAAGAGAATCAAGAAGGAGAAGAATGGCTGTATAAAATCTATAATGTTCCAACATTCAATCAGTAACACGTAAAGACTTTCATCTCCACTTGACTCACTCATCTCCAAATATAGCTCTGATTAAGTGATTGGATGAGTGGTTTCCTTATGGATGAGCTGCCTTTTGCTTTCACAACAAAGAGTAATGGGGGTACAGAAATGAGAAGTTTGAGGGCATGGCAAAACAAAACACCAAAAGGGATGCATGACCACAAGGGATATTTAATCCATTTCAAGTATCTCATTGAGAAGCAATCTTTAAAATGTTCCCTTTTCACCCCTTTCAGTGCATAATACATATAATCTGATACAGAATCACAAACGGAAAGAGAAAAAAAGTGTGTCAGACACTGTCAAGAGCAGTCATTTATGGTAATACATTGGTCTTTAGTGGGAGTGGGTGCTCAAACAGAGAGTGTGTGTGACTGACTGTATGTGTGCCTCACACTGCAATTTAAAAGCAGGCTAAAGGTAAATGGGCAAGTTGAAGGTCTCCTCTGTGCTGTTGTTCATATGGAAATGAGCGGTAATGAAGTCAACACTGTCAACCTCAAAATTTCCGTGCATTGTCAGAGTGATAAAGGGCACTGGAGGTAATTAAATTCTGTCAAAACAGTGATCGCAGAAGTCCAAGAAAATTATGCTGCAGACAATGATGAGGCTGCTTTGTTCTGCCTTCAAGTTTTATGCCCTCATAAATCTGTCAAAGAGGACCAGACAATGCACAATGTAACCAGTAAAGATTTTCCATGTTGTCCAGGTTACAATAAAGAAATGGATGGATGGATGGATGGATGGATGGATGGATGGATGGATGGATGGATGGATGGATGGATGGATGGATGGATGGA
>CAEFZY010069903.1:0-11106 GCA_903066815.1 Brachyrhaphis roseni
AAAAAAAAAAAGAGGTGAAATTTTGAAGTTCAGGTTAATATCTCTCCACAGCTTGACGGCAACATATTTTCTCAGCCGAGATACCGTAACGCAGTGAGGAGCTTAAGCTATAGAACGGCAGGTTTGTATGACAGTAAGCAGGGAAGGAAGGCAGCGATGAGGAGGCCTGGGAATTAAGGAGTAAGGGGATGAGGGAAGGGAAAGTGGTAGGATTTGTAGAGCAGCTGTGGTGGTGTACAGAAGATGAAATGAGAAGAGTGAGAGAGCAGTGACCCAGAAAACGATGACACACGGCGTACACCTCCAGATACTCCATCTTTCAAATAGAAACAATTAGTCCAGATCTTCCTAATGAGGCTTAATTAAATCTTAACTGTGGAGAAAGACGCCCCAAATGTTCAGTGTAAAAAGGCGAATGTGGAGGGGAAGCAGAAGAAACCTAAAAAAAAACAACTGGACAAATTACTGAAAGTGTGTGTGGATGTGTAGACATCTTAAAAACGCAAGCTGTTAAGTATCACATCCATTAGGAATCATTAAATAATCAGCTTGTTGTCTATGAAATGTGAATACATACTCTACCTGTTGTCAGCACACTTCTTTAAACCAGCAGTGATATTAAGCTAAATGACATTAATGTTCAGAAACCAAGCAGTTAATCACAAGCTGACAAAAACTGTCAAAATATCTGATGAATGAACCTTTTTTCTTTCCAGAGACCAATCTCTATCGCATGTTAAAAGAATAATGTGATTTATGTTCAACTCTCAAGATTTAGAAGATATTTGGAGTCAGCACTAAACATTTCAATGAAAGATTATGAAATAAAATCAATGGAAAGAGTCAAATCTATTATAAACCACATTATATCCACTAACTAAAGCTTACCTAAACTGAACAAATTTTAAGACACTAAATAAATGTCAATGATACACACATCACTAATTCTACTGTACAAACATTTCTAAGAAAGGATTAATAATCAAGAAACAAGGAACCACATGTAAACCTGATTAAAAAGTTATCAGTGTGGCAAAATCTCAAAATTAGTTTAGTGTTATCACCTTCTTTTATCTTACAGGGGATAGAAGATAGGAAATCAAGATTATGTCTTCATTTATCAGTTCAGGAGCAAAACCACCACAAAAGAAAGAGGAAAAAAAAAAAATCACTTTTAGCATCTTCTGAGTAGGATGTGAACTTCTTAATGTTCCCTGAACCGCTTATGTCTCTGCTCATGCAACTCCATCTTCTCTTAATACTTTGAGCTGTCACACATGGCTAATCCTTCAGAAAACCTAACATATCATATTTCTTTGTATCAATATCTCAAAGAGTGCTGCAAATGAGAATCATGCACAAAAAATTAAGTCATTTACACCTCGGCTCTGAAGCCTGAAATTGTTTTTTAAGAGTTACCAGCTATTGTAAAAATTATATAATGTTTGTTCACTTCTCCTCTCTTGTCATTGCAAAATATAATTCAGAGGTGTCCCTTTACGTAAGGTACAATTACATTTTGGATATAAACTGCACAACTTTCCTATGTGTGTGTTTCTCCTCAGTTGGGGAGTTTTTGGCGTTTCCAATTTTGAACGCGCTACATTACGTTGAGTTGATGAGCCCTTAATGACCTAGAAAAACTTTGAAGACTATCAAAGTTCAGTTTTATTTTGAAGCCTTGGTGTGATTCGGTGAGAACCGGCTCTTAGCTACAAACACAACTTGCTATTTCTGCTATTTAGGAAAATAGTTTATTTTAGATGCAAATTGAATAATGAATGTAGGTTTAAAGTGCAGGCTATAATTTTAATTGTAGGCTGCTCACATACAAATTTTGTTTCAATGAAGCACCCTCTTTTTCAAGGGACAAATTGGAACATTTAAAAGCTGTGAACAGGCAAGTGTGCTGCGTTATTGTTTCCTCCGCCCCCAAGCACATTAAAGGTCCAAGCTGATTCGAAGTGTGATATGTTTATTTGGAAGCTGTCACTGTGAACTCACAATATGCGATTAAGAAGCTCAAGGCGTGCCGTACTTAATGAGAAAAAAAGAAACTAAGAGAGATGGCAGGAACTCTGAGGTTAGCAGAGTAAACAGCAACATTGAAAAGGTCTGGATTCTCACTGAAGACAGCAGTCACAGATGATCACAGCATTGTTTTTTAGGGTAAAAAAATGAATGAATAAACCCCTCAGAACAACCAGCCAGGTGAAAAACACGCAAGAGGTAAACATATCATTTTCAATGTCTACCTTGCAAATCATTCATGAAACTCAAGCATAGAAAAGCTTAGTTATAGTCAGCCAAAGAGAGATGTATTGAAAAGCCAGATCTGCTCTGGAACAGTATACCTGGACAGATACAGCTTATCAACATTTACCAGATTGATTTAAAAAAAGCACACAGAGATCACAGAGCGGAACAAGTGTAGATAGAAAATAATACCAGCTGGTTTCATTGATTACCTGGCAAATAATATAATAATATTCTAAGTTTCCATTTCTTATAGGGAGGTGGTGTCTGCTCGAATTTAAATTCTGCAAAGTTGATGAGACAGTTCATCGCAAACTAGCTAGGCAATAACCCAAAATAATACTATGAAGGTAGGCCCGGGATTTCTAAAAGAAAAATAGGGTATGATCCAGAGACAGCTGAGCCAAACAACTGATCCAGTGTGATGGAAATGCTCAAAGCAAAACTTCGGGCAGAGAAATGAAAGCTGACAAAGCTGCACAATGCAAACCCATTGGTCAGAGTGTCTTTCGTAGATTCAAGATGTCAAGTAGACACTGACTGCTACAGTTCTTAGCATGGACTTATCCAATTCTAATTATTTGTTTATAAACCTTTTGATTTGACAAGTTTACATTTAGTAATAATTATGAATGTAGGAATTTTGATTTTTTTTTTTTAAGGTTTTGAATGTTCTGGTCTCAGTCCCATTTGAAATTTGTGGACAGAGACGAAAAGGTGTGTGAGAACAGGTGAGCCTACAGACTGGATTCAGTTACAGCTGGTTCTGTCAGGAGGAATATTCTGAAATTCTAGCAAACGATTATAAACAGCTTTTAAAATGTTTGAACTAAGTCAGAAATTTCTTTATACTAAAGAAAATTTCTCAAAACTTTTGAATTTACAGTAAAAAGTAAAAAAAATTCTCTAACATTTACGTTAATATGACATTGATTCTAATAAGCATTTTTGACGAAGTGTAATTTAAAAGAGATTTGATCACCTTAAAAGGTTGAGCTATAGAAAATGTCCTCCAACTGCAAACATTATAATTACATTTAAAACTTTGTGCTTTAAACCCATAACGTAATTCTAATAAGTGTTTTGATACTACCGATAACTAAGACAACAAAAACCTGCGTCCAGGTCCAAATGGACCTGACAGCATCTATTTGTGGAAAAGCACTTGCCGACTACTTGTAGCGCTGGTTAAAAATCACTGGATTATGAAACATGATATGGTGCTTACATTGATATAGTAAGCATAATGGCTGTTGCATGCCTCTTCTCTCATTACCCTTTAAGTACGGGCATTTACACTCAGGACTCTCATGAAAGCACTTCGCTCAACGCACCAGACATTAAGGAAGCTGAGGTGAGAGAGAGAGAGGATGTCAATGAAACTGGGGTGAATTATTGATTTCCAGCCAAAAAGAATGGAGATAGGTCTCCAAAGTAATCCATTTAGTCCAAGTTCTCCAAAGGCAAGAGATCTGTGTCAATGACATCAACACTTTCATTAGGCAAAGATTCACCCAAACAGGGAATCTAGCCAAGATTAAAATTAACTGTCTTCAGCAAAGGGTCATGTCTATTACTGCCCCCTCTGTGCCATCAATCATGTGAGACGTTGATGTTCAAGAGGCGGAAACACACCAACAATGACCTTAAATTCGCATTTACAACAATGAGTGCAACGGTTGATGATCATGGACCATATTGTCAGTGACCTTGGAGGCTGCGCGCTGTGTTGCATCGCTGATGCCCACTTTAGCCACCGGCATTAGCTCAGCTGTGACATCCATGGGAAGGCTTCAGAGAACACAAAGAAAGAGGGAATGGATGGAGAGAGGCTAGAGTATAGCTGATTCAGTGCACACTGAACACATGCTGTACCTTGACAGTGTCCTTGCTCATCTGTCCCTTCATCACCCTCCTCCTCTCTTATCTGCCCTCCCCACCTCCTCCGGGCAAAGAGTTACAATATGTTGCAGAAGTAATGGTGCTGGTGACATAAGATCAATACGGCAGGGTTAACTCAAATCTACACACAGCTGCTTAGCCATTGTTCCTAAACTGATGCACAGTGACGTGTCAGGCTGCCTTATGATCAGCCTGACTTCCAAAAGCATTGATACTCCTTAAACCTTCTATGCATTTTGTTAAGATTTGGTTTGATGAGCCAACATTAAATAGTGCATAACTGTAAAGTGAATGGGACATAATACCTTCCAAATGTTAATTGTGTTTTTTTTGTTTTTTTTCACAAATAAAACTTTAAAATATATGGTTTGACCTTGTATAACCAATGCTTTATTGAACCATCTTTCACTGCAGTTACAGATGGAAGTCTTTAGGATAGCAAAGAGTGAAGTTTTGACACTGGATTTAATTCTGGACATCGGGCCATTATAACATAAAAAAATACTTTACTTTTATCTAAAGCATCCCATTGGTTGGTTGTAATTCTTGCTGTCACCTGAGTCTTCAGGAGGTTCTAACAGAGTTTCTTTCCTCCAAGTTTGCTCTACATTGAGCTCCATCCATTTTCAAGTGTGAGCCGCCTCCCTGTCCATGCTGAAGAAAAGCATACCCACACCATCATGTTGCCACTACCGTGTATCGTCACAAGACAGGGTGAATTAGAGGTCATGTTCAGTGTTATTTCCTTTTTCATACAGCAAAACATGCTCTCAGGACATTATTTTTCCTAAGGTCAGAACTGAACTGGATAAAACGGCTTTTCCAATTTTCCACCCAGCCACCTAGAATAATTTGCAGAAGGATTTAAAATCATATCGTACCTTAGGGCAACTTAAATCAATTCTAAAAACGGTGTAACAGCCTTAATGTTTAGTTATGTGATTGCTCTTGGTTATGCATTTTGTGTGTCTGGTCTTGTATTTTGGATTTATTGTATTTTTAATGCTGCTATCTTGGCCAGGTCACTCTTGAAGAGGTTTTTAATCTCACTGAGATATTTTTCCTGGTTATATAAAGAATGGATACATAACGTCTCTCTGTTCTGAATAATTATCGTACTGAATGTGCAGAGGCCTGGTATGAAGATACTCATGTTACTCAGGTGTGTTGGAAAGAGGATGCGTTTAAAAACTTTCAAGATTGTAGTTTTTTCGAGGACTTGTCTTTCTAGCAAAACACAGACGCTTCTGATCGTGACGGGGAAGAAAATTGAAAAGTTCAGTGGGTGTTGATACTTTTAAAAACATTCAAGGTTTGAACAGACTGGACACAAGAAGCAGATAGATTAACAAAACTTCTGTTTCATATGAAATGTGGATAAAAATAACCAAACCGAATGAGATATATGTGAAGATAAACATATCCTAGCTCTTCCTACCACCATCTCAGGAATGTAATTAAGTAAGTGCCATTCTGTTACAGCGATTGCAAGCAGACAGGCTGGATGCCAACAAAACAGATGTTACTGTTTAGCAGAGCATGCAGTGGAACCATTTAACAATCCTCCGACAGAACGAGAACCCACAGTATGTCGCACTTTCCTGTCATTCTTCATGCAGGACTTTCTAAATAATAAAAAAATAGACTCAGTACTTTTTTATGTTTTCAATGAGTAGCTTTTTGTTTTATCAAAGCTCATTAGAGGCTCATCATCTGTGAATGTTGTTGTAAACTGACATTGTTGAGACATTTAAATGCTTTCCCTTGGATGCCTAGTATCTAATATTAAGGTGAATAAATGTAGTCAATTAACTGGTTTTAATAAAGGCAAGAATCCATAGTACAAGCTTAAAGCTCAAACTCAACATCTTATTACATATTTACATGTATTGCTCTATGCTTATTAGCCTTTTTAATTGCACTTTTATAGCCCCATTTATTGAGTCCTTATTTGTTTTAAGCTTCATTATCTCACATTACCATGATCAGCTCCTGTAATGAATTGGGTGAGGTGCAGGGGCTTAGCTCAGCTTTTTTTCAAAATCTTTAATACTTTACACCAGTGAAGTCTGGAATAAATCACTTTAATACCGATTGTTCTTGTCACAGATTTTATCTGTGATGCATTTAAAATCGCAAAAACATTAAATCTTACTAAGTATTTTTATTTTTTTTGTCTAGTTTCTGGTGCAAATATTTCGACTCACTTCAAGTAACCCAAAACTAACTTACAAATGTCTACAGACTGTTGTCTTGATTAAAAAGACAGACCATTTTCGAAACAATATGTCAAATGGATGAGTGGTGACACAAAGGAGATGGATTGCAAAATCTTTCTACAAAGATCATCGAAGCAAGAAACATTGGTGAGCTCAGTGGAAGTAAACAGGTCAAGAGGACAGATTTCTCCCTACCTACCAAAAGCAGTCTTTCTCTTAGAAACTGGATTATGAAACAATTGGATTCCTGGATTTAAAGCAAGGAACAACCTTAAGCTGAAGAAGAAGGACAAATAGCAGTTAATACAGCTACTGCAAATCTCATCACAAGTAAAACAGTGAGACTGTGAAGGAACTATATCTGAGCATAAAGTTAATCAGGTAATAAAATGCCTTCTTTCGCAAAAATTTTTACTTTTATATGTCCTCTGTCTGTGCAAAAATGTCTGATGTCCACAGATCACAGCTTAAATTTTTCTGAGTGTCAGAGCAAAATGAAAAAAATAGTGTTTTAACACAACTTCAATCTGGTTATATATCAGTATTTTAATGCTCTTTTGAGCCACATGTAAGGTTAGAGTGAAGTGACTTACAGCAAAACCAAGTTAATGCAAGAAAAACTAACAGCAGATACAGTAGAGTTTGAATGGTTTCTTAGGAACATGTTTTGACAGTTACATTACAATAGCACAGCTAAACACTAAAAAGTGCTTAAGATTATAAAAAGAGAAGATACCTGCCTAAACACTTCACATCAAGCTTATATAAAGCTTATATAAGGTAAATTATTCTGGTAAATTGTTGGGAGTAAGGTTCTGACACATGTCTGGGCATATCAGAGTCAGAATGCTGGACTGGCACAGAAATTACAAAGTCTAACTTAATGCTGTCAGAAATTCAACATTTCAGATAACTGTGTATCACAAGCAGGCACGAGTAAGAAGCATACACACAACTGAAAAGCAAAAGTTGTCAAAATAATGGTTTCTGTCCTTCAAAATCCCAAGGTTTCAGTTCAAGACTCTAAAGTAAAAAGGCTCAGGGTTAAAAATACAATACAATAAACATTGTCCTCACAACTCTCCATGAATACTAGCAGTTATCCATTAAAAATATCAAGTGTTAAGGGCAGGTAGCGAGCTAAATATGCAACTTAACAACTTAAATTAGATAATCTAAAACAAAGCAATGGGATGAGCACTTTAGTGTTTTTAAATTTAAACTTATTTCTATACTGGAGTGAAAAATAATGGCTAAAGTGTTCTACCCAGCCATGACTGGAAAAAAAGGGTATGAACTACATACAGAACAAAAGAAACTGGTAAGAACTGATTTCAGAAAGAAATGCATTTATGGTACCCATTTTCATCTAAGTTCCAGAATGTAGGAGTTTCACAGCATGACCATAAACCATGAGGTTTGGGTGACTGGTGACTGTAGTAAGGCTGAAAAATAGGCCTAAACTTAGCTTATCTGAACTCCTGCAGAAAGAATCTCAATGTATATGTAAACACTTACAGTGAACTTTGATATCACTGCATCATTTTATTGCTTTATTCTTGTGGACCCTTTTACTGTTTTAAGTCTGGTTGGTTTATTAGAACTTATTCTTTCATTGTTACAAGCTTTGTTAGAGTTTGTTGATTAAAGTATTTTAATAGAAGGTTAAAATATTCTGTAAATACATTCTTATATTTTGGAGATAAGTTGAAATATCCTAAATCTATCTCTGCAACTGTCAAAATTTACTGAAAGTTACTATAGAAGTAATTTCTGAACTGAGCTCCACTGCCATGTTCTCTTACACACATCAGCACGCTCGCAAAGACAAATTTAACTCATTATATTTTGAGAAAAACAAGGAATATCCTTCCCTGGATATTTGATGCACACATACAGAAAACACCTGAAGGATGAGAATCTATAAGCTGTAGTACTTAATCATATAAAGTTCTTTTACTGAAAACTATTCAATTCTGACAAGGAGTACGTAGGACGTACCTTACATAAATATATAACAATATATATATATAGCACAGTCTGACATACAACAGCTATTATTGTCTATTTATGAGTAAAGGCAGGCTTTTAGAGACTTACAGGAAGGACTTGACATCCAGGCCCCGGTTCTTCATCTGGTCCATCATGTAATCCCAGCTGCCAGGATTGCCATGAGCGCGCCCTCCTGCTCCGCCTCCCCTATAACGTGAGGCGGCTGCTCCTGCTGAGCCGCTCCGTGCACCTCGGCCACTGCCTCGTGTACCTGCACCCCCACCCTCACCACTGTTACCGCCGCCATCTCCTCTCCCTGCCCCACCACCTCCCCCAGGCTGTCCAGGTCCTGTGTGTAACTGTCCCAAGCTTTGGGATGTGGTAGGGGGTTGGCTGAGACCCGGGCCCGATGGGTGGATGAGGGGCTGCTGCAGACTCTGCTGCCGCAGCAGCGTCCGAGGCCGGGAGGGGATGTGCTCCAGGGTGGAGGCATAGGATAAGACTGGATCGCCAAAACTGGGAGGGCAGAGGAGTAGAGAGGAAAGAGAACGTGTTGACGGCCAGGGCCGGCAGAGAATTGGTTTGTGAGGACGTGGGAGGGAGTCCGATGTAGAGGAGTATGAGGAACCACGACAGGCGGAAGTGGTTGGGTTAGGGCAGGAGGTGATGAGGAGAGGTGAGGAATCATCCGAGATTAGACAAAGAGGTCGAGGGCATTGGGGAGGTATTGGAGAAAAAGTCAGGTTGGCATCCGGGCAGAAGCAGGAAAGTTCATCCAAACAGGAAGTTGAAAGTTGTGTGATTGGAGAGGAGGGAGGCGGTGTGGTGGTATTTGAGGTCAAAGTGGAGGAAGGATCAGAGAAAGGAGCGTTGGGAGGCGGAGAAAGGAGGAGGAGGAGAGAAAAAGAGAGCAACATGAGGCAGCAGCTGTAACAGCAGTAGCAAAAATAGCAGTAAAAGGTGCAGCCTGAGTGATGATCGGCATGCGACATGTGCTGCTCGTGGTGCTGAGTCGAGCAGTGAGTCTGCGCTGGACGCGAGTGCGCCTTGCGTGGATGTGTGGCTTGAGCATGCTGTTTGTATGGAGGTGAGCTTCGCAGCGGCAGCGGTCGGATGTTGACCGTCCGTACAGGCGTGTTGCGGCTCTGAACGGCACGGCCGCTTCGCGGGGTGCGCGTCGAGGTTTTACTGCTTCCGGGTCTCGCCGTGGAGAGTTTTGTGGTTCGACGAGAAATCCCCATTTCTTCTACTCGCCTGTCAACATTTCCACCTCTGATAGCCTCTCCTCATTTCTCTCTAAGTATTTTTGGTCTTTTAAACACATGCAGGACCTCTAGAGAGATCCTGACAGCCAACCAACTTCTACAGCAAGACTCCCTCCCTCTGTCATTCCACTCCTAATTTCCACTCCTCCCCTTCTTAAATACTGTTTAACTGATTAATTGCCTTGCCTAGAATGACTCAAACCACTATCCCACAATGCAATTAGAATTTCTTTGTCTGCCTACATATACACCACTCTTGTGTTTTGGAGACTGTACAGTACTTCTCATCCTCTCTTTTTCTAGTTCGTTCTTCTAACTAAATATAACTTCCTCTCTTGGATCGCTGTGTAAACCAGACTACCAGAACTAGGTCATGAGAGAGCTATTCCCATTAGTTTGTGCAGTTTGCATTACCTCATCCAGCACAATTTACATGCAGCTTTTCTTGTGATATTCGCCATACCTAACAGCTACACATAAAAGGATGAAAAAAAGTTCAATGGATGCCTTGCAAAAGTAAACCAGTTAGTAAGAAAGAGGTAAACGATGGAGAGCGGGCAGGGCAGAGGAGATGGTGACAGACCAGTGGAGAACGATGGGAACATAGGGTGACGATGGAGGAGAGATGGGAAGAAACAGGGTGCGAGACACAAACGCAGGAGACACACAGATACTCATGGCGGCCTGAAAATAGAATCCAATTACAGACGGGCAAAAAGAAAGATGAGAGGAGGAGAAAAGGAGGGAGCGAGGTAGTGATGAGCGTAAATGTGTTGTGGAGGAAGAAATCGCAGGCATGAAGTGTCAACGGAATGTGAAGAAAATCACAGCACCTGCGTTTAACTGCCTCATTTACAGAAGACTGAATATAGCCCCGACATCATGTCAGACGTCACAGATGAGGTATTTGTACAGTCAATGACAGTTTACATTGTAAGTTCAAGTCTTAATTAAAAAGGGGTAGTAACAGAATGCAACAATTCAAGTTTGAGAGAAAGAGAGGATTTATATATTTCTGACCTTAACCTTGATGTCAGCATGTAAGTCCTACTCTCATGAAGATATTACACACACCCAAGCAGTCTCTAAATCTATATGAGTGCTTTTGTAACTAGTTACTGTCTCAGGGTTCTGAAAAGGTCGGTATCAGGTTCCCGACTAACCTCAAGTCCCAATTATCTGTTTCAGCATGTTTTACCCTTATTCATCTCAGGTTCACTTGCAGATAGTTTGAGAAAGAGCTGGATTAGCACAAAAGGTTTTCCTATAATCATTGTCTGCGCAAGACTCCACTAAAGACGAAAAAATATTAATGTACCCAAAATCTAGAATGAAGCAGTCATCAGGTAGAAAAAGCTTCTCTATCCAATCAATAGCTCCAATTAAAAGTATATTTACTGAGAAAAATGTTAGCGTTTTCAATGTCTGCCTAAGTTGTTAAATATAATTTATCTTTCAACACGTAGTGATGA
>CAEFZY010069905.1:0-19361 GCA_903066815.1 Brachyrhaphis roseni
CGTGTTGCTGCTGTGTTACTGCCGCGTCACAGGCACTGTTTGGAAAGAAAAGCTAAGGTATATTACTAAAACTTTGAAAACTCTTTCTGTGTACCGTCTGTATGTAGGCACATGTGGTTTACAGACAGGTGCGGCTTATGTATGTACAAAGTGGTTTTTCCTTTACAAATGTACTGTGTGCGGCTTATAATCACGTGCGCTCTATAGTCCGGAAAATACGGTAACATATCCCCACTTTCTCTTTCTTCTTATATGTACAGACAGACGAGTGGATGGAAAACACTAAAAAAGTGCTATTTTTGTAAAACAACCTTCTACTATGATTTCCCCTGCTAGTCTTTCAGAGTGTGTTTCTCTGAGCTCTTCACATCTAAAGACAGAAGTTTTAGTCAATTTTTCTTTGTAAAACAGCTCAAACTCAGTCTGAGTGGATGAGGGGTGTCTATGAATGCCAATTGTCAAGTTTTATCACTGCATTTAAGTCCAGACTTTGACTGCCATTCTAGCACATCAGTACGGTTTGATATGAAACATGTCATTGTACTTGTACTGTGGCTCAAAGTTTTTAATTATTGCCTAATGGGCAGTAATCCTTTGCCCCACTTTCAAGTTTTTTCCCAGCCTTTAGCTGGCTGTCATCCGGCATTGAACTGAATGACAATTGTCACAGCAGGATGTTCTATTGTTTTGGTAAGTTTGTGACTGTGCCAACAGGGCTGTGTGCAATGCTCAAAGCATGAGATACTAACCTCCTGTTGTTGGCCAAACAAATGCTTCAAAGTTGAATTCTGTTTTTTTTACTTGTGCTTTATTTTTATTTTCTTGTTTATGTTTTTAAGTGCTGCGGATGGCTGGTTGCACAAACCATATCTCACCACATCACTCTCTCAACCTGTTCCACATTTTTCAGATTCATAATAGTGCAGATTTTTCATAAATCTGCACTACTGTGTGATGGTCCACAACACCAAATACCAGTACAATGCAACAATGTCTGTAGATATAATGGGATACAATTAGAGATGTTGAAGGAGTATAGATTCAATTTAAGGTATGGTAAGTATTTTATAGCATGTGTTTTATTCAATGGGAGTTACAAAGAAAAAATAACTTTTTATCTGCTTAGCATTTTTTTCTGGTAAATAAACATCAAATATTGCAAAAATGCTAAATTGCATGCATACACAGTGAACATGATGTGACTTTCTTCAGGACAGGTGAATTCATTGCTTTAACCTCAAAAGATTGTGCTGAAAGGGGTTTACGCTAAAGGTCAGTGATTCTGATATCTAACACACAGGGTCAGTGGCACACACACTCAAGCAGCTAACACCATGGGATATTGGTTGTGTTTTATTCAATAAAGTGGATTCCCTTTTGCAATACAAAAGCTATCAATTCAGCTGCACATGCATGTGTGTGGCATGTGACTGATGTGCAGCTCAGAGGCTACAGCTTTCCATTAATGGTTCTAAACAGAAAAAGCATCAGCCCCTTTAAACAGTTTCTTATTGATTCTGGGTTTTTTTTTTTGTTTTTTTTTGCCTGCAGCTCTAGCAACACACATGGACAGAGAAGTCTGACTGAGAGAGAAAAAGCAAGCCCGGATAGCGGGTTTAATTAAATCTTTGTTGCTTAATTAATAGCGAAAAGCAGACCAGGTGAATACTCACACAGTGTTGGTCATTCTTTGTCCAAATCACACTTTTTTTATTTGTTGAATTAATTTTGAGAATGCTTTTCCCCTGATTTCCACACAGCTTAATTCTTAGGTCTCCTTTGTTCTAATTGGTCCAACTGGTTGGCGTTGTCTTGGAAACCAGTTTAAAAAGTGCTGGCTTGAGTTCTGCCAAAGGTTCAGATAAAATTAGCTGCAGTGACCATTTGGAGCCAGTATGGTACCATTTATGCACACAGAGAGCAGTTAACATGCAGAACACCATGTTGCTGAACAGTGAAATCATTTGTTTTGTTTTAGTCAATAATGTTCCAGATCTAACATTTGCAGAGGACATGGACTCAAACTCCTCTGAATAGAGATCTTACATTAAAGAAAGTAGAATATCCAAACCATACATTACTTGTATGGATTGAATAACTATTTTCATGATCCAAACCACAGGAGTGTTGGCAGGTGTTGGATTGTGACAGCTTGTATCACTGCTGCATGGTGTCTGTCATAGTAACAAGTCTCCCCCATAGGCCCAAATCTGTCTTACTAACAAGTGATGTGTCAGAAGCTTAGTCAGGGCAAGCTGATGGCACCTGCTATAGCCTATATGCCCAATTATTTATAGGCCCTTCTTTCATGCAGTTAGTTTTTCTTGACATAATCAAGACATCAAACCCTGCAAGTACCATCTTTGATTTCCGTTTGCCTTCACAACTTCCTGAATCTTAAAACTTCAGCAGGGTGTCAGTTACTTCACATTTACCAGTTTCTCTTCCTTGATATGAATCTCCAGTTCCAAAACGTCCCCAAAAATTCCCTATTGGATTGAGATGTGGTTACTGTCGAAGTCACTGTAATGAAGTAAACTATTCTGCTTGTGGGACCAGTTTGAGATGATTTGAGCTTTCTGGCATGGCGCATTATCCTGCCAGAAGTAGTCATCAGAAGATTGTCACTGTGTTCATAAAGGGATGGAGACAGTGAGCAAAAATACACGGGTAGTCTGAAGAATTTAAAACATCAGTAGATACTAAGGTCTCCAAAAGTGTCTGACAGCAGCACTACCCATTTCCCACCTGACTAGTTGCATTTGAAATACTGGGATCAATGGTCATTAGAGGAAGCAACATTTGTCATTTTAGTTTCTGTTGTCAATACATCAATACGACATTTTCAATCACACAACCGCTGTTTGCTGGATACTTTCATTTTTCAGACCAGTCAGTGTAAACCTGAGAAGCAATTTTATAAATCATATAAAACTGCTGTTTCTTGAATTAATGGCACCCTGGGCGAGCCAATACTTCTGTAAATACAAACCATTCACACTGCAGGAAATGATCTTCGATTCTGATTCAGAATAAAATGTAGTAATGGCTGATGCATGTTAACATTTTGTATTAGTATGCACTTTTCCTCTGCTTTATCCTCTTCCATCCTTTACATTTTACAATCTGGACCTTCTGTGACACCATTTATTATCATGGTGGACTGCCGTAAAGATTACTAGTGGCACTAAACGTACTCCCCAACAGCAAATTTTGCCTTCCTAATGCAACTCCTCTACCAAAGCAGCATGACACCAAATTTACATAATTTAAGTGTGCTGTATTTCAACTTGTGAAATATAAAGCTTTCTTGTTTTATTTTGTGTTGTTCAAGAAATGTGTTTATCAGAGCTGCAGCTTTACTGCTCCAGATTCTGCAGCAATGACCTTGTGTAGGAGGCGGTATGCTCCAGCAGGCTCCTTTGTGTCTTCTTTTCTCTACAGAGTCCAACTATTGCTCAGTTGCAAGGTTTATTTAATAGTATTAACAATTATTATTCTAATGATGATATCTTTGTATAATCATCATTTGATTGTGTCCATCTTTTGTCTTAATCATTCGTCATCTTGCTTTAAATTTATAATTGATTATTGATCCCAAGAAGCCAAGTTCAAGGGAGAAGGTACAAAAATAATAAAAAAGGAACTTCTATCATTTTGAAATCAGGTGATGTGTATGCTACAGCCAGACCTTCATTACACTCGTCACTCAATATCTGGTTGTGTTGCCTGAAACCCAAACAGAGGGGGGCTGGACTGGTTTATGGCAGTAACACATGTTTCAAATGTTTCTGGCTCTTGTTCCATTGTATGGAAATATAGTTCAAAGTCAATGTTTCAAAGAAAAGAAATCTGAGAGAAAGTACAAAGAAAGCAATCTCAGATGCTGCGACATGTTGCTTCTGATTTTAGGAGTCACTGCACACTTTAGAAATAAAAATACATGACAGGTAGACCTGCTTTGAAGAAAAATGTTTAGACAGAATTTTTCATTGCTAATAAATTATGCAGTTTAGGTTCTCTTTATTATTTTTTTAAACTATATTGGAAATGCAAACAAATGAAATCAATAATGAGCCGCAGAATAATTAAAGGTGCACACGCAGGTAAACCAATATAATAGCCTAATAATATTTTTTTTACTTTACAATAAAAGCAAAGACAATAAAAAATAGAAGAAACAAACAAGTAAAAATGAACATAGTTTTTCTAGGGCTGCAAAATATTAGAAAACCTCCTGATAACAATAACCGATATTGTAATGACTATATCAGGTGTTTTTTTTTCCTTTGCATCTGATACAGATGCAGTATCAGGGTAAAGACGATTTATGTTCCAGAGATGGAAATATGCAAGATTAATAACATGAGATTGGAAAAATAATGTGTTGTCTAGGATGACACCCAGAGTCTTAACCTGAGGGGAGAGGAACATGTAGGAGTTGTTGATGGTGAGAGAGATTTTGCTAGCTTTGATCATTTAGATTTTTTACCAACGGGGAGAATTTCAGTTTTATTGTCATTAAGTTTGAAGTGAACCAAGATTTTACTTTAGATAGGGAGTTGGAAAGAGATGAGGCTGGAAGAATGGATTTAGTAGAGAGGTAGAACTGGATGCCAGTCGCAAAATCATGAAAACGGGTGTTAAATTTATGAATCCTGCGGGGAGGATGTAAGTGATGAAGAGGAGGGGCCGAGGGACGGCGCTCTCCGGGGACGACAGAGATGACAGAGGGGAGTTGAGATCTGAACGACTGGAGTTGGATGACCTAACTGCGACCTCAGAAATATGACTCAAAATTCGTCTGGCTGTGCAGGAAAAGTTGAGAGGGGAAGGAAAGCAAAGAAATTAAGCTTAGTTACTAGTGGAGTTTTTGAATAGTCATTTAATATAAAACAACTTTAAGGGCACAACTGTCAGTTCAATAGAAGTGTGGAGGTATTTGGGTATCTGGTGATTGAGTGAGTTTGTTTCTGTTGTTTTTTGTAACACAATCACAGGGTTCCCTTCATTGGAACAAATAATACAGCAACCTCAGAGTTCCAGAGCATCGGTCGTCACATTACAACCCAACAGGACATTCCCAGCGTCCACACACACTGTCACGCAAACAGCTGAGGAAAGAAAACATAAGTTATTGTCTCAATAAGGTCAAACATCAGTCCAGGTGTGCCAAGAAAGAAATTAAATCTGGTGTTTATGTTTAAAAGACAGTTACCTTTCTCAGCTCTGAGCCACGATGCAGCCTTCATAGCAAGAAGTTCCCATTCAACCTTCACATCTTTATGATATCCATGAAGCCAAATTAGAGCCAAAATGGTGCCCCATACTTTTCTTTTGGCCTAGATCACCAAAATAAAAGAAAAAAAATGTTGGAAAAATAAAAGAAAACCTAATATGGAATCTGTTTTCTCTGTGACTCTGAGTTCATTTTATGTTCTTTTCCTCATGTTTTTGCTGTAAAATGTCATGCTTCATTTTGCTGCTCAAATATAGCTCATCTTTTACGTGACGCCAACCCACCGATGAAGGCCTTGTTTTTACCAACTCCTCTATGCTTTTTCCAAGAGCAGCAGCCAAACATGGATCAAGCAGCCAGCAGCCAGAGGCGTCCTGCAGCGAAACGAGCTCCAGCAGTGGATCTCTGGCTGGCTTTGTGGGCTCGCAGTCTCCTTTATCACAAAAAGACGTTTTTGAAGAGAATATCAAAAGTTGAAATCAAAAATAGAACACCTTAAACATGTTTGCATAAATTTGAAAATACGATTATGCAGACTACTGTTAAAAAGACAGGTCCATCCTGCTGCTTTCTGGTATAGAATTAAAATTGTAAATGCAAATTGCATTTATAACATCAAACAATTAAAACAAACAAGCAAAAAAAAAATCTTGCTTTCTTATCTGTATTTTCAATAGATTCGCTTTGGCTCTTCTTGAAGCTGGAAGCTTTTGGTAAGAAGAAGAAAAAAATCTATTTATAAATTTGCTTTGTTAATTTTTTAATCTGTTTTACTAAATTTAAACTTAAAACAAATATGAGCACATTTTTACAACACACATGTATTTTACAATGCATGGTTGAAAAACATACTGAGCCCATGTCCATCTTTGCTGTCATTGTCAAAACAGAATTACTTGTTATTGTGGGACTTTTTACCTCTGCTCTCAATAAATATTTGCCTAAATTAAGGGGTTGATTTTTCAGTTCAAGCTTATGCAGAAAAAGAGACGCAGTTATTTTATGGCCTTTTACTCATTTGTAAAAAAAAACAAAAAAAAACAAAATGTGCACTAAATAGGGGGAATGTGGCAATGTCTTTGAACATTTATACAAGCCTTTAAGGTGATTACTTCATGCATTTAGAGATAAATACAAGCAAGCACAAACTAACAAATAAAACCACATGTTGAATATATATTATTTTTGAATAAACATCTGATATCCGTATGTTTCTTGAGTCAAAAATATGTTGCTTACTTGAAAATAGATTCTTTTTCCAAGATTTTCCTGAAGATAAGAAATGGATTTAAAAAATTACTTTACTCATAATTTTTAAATAAAAAAAAAATATGTATGTAAATATAAAGATAATGGCACATTTGGTAAATTAATTTAGCAAGGTGAAACAGTGTAATAACTAATACAGCCAATGTCCTACGGGCCAGATACTTATCCAACAGTGCCCTCTGCAGGCCAAAATGTGACAATGCATACAGGCCATCCCACATATAAAGGAAGAAATGTCAGGGCTTGTTGCTCACCAAACTTACTAGCTGATGTTCTTTTTCTGATAGACGAGCAAATGCGTCTGAAAACTAAAGAAAGAAGAAATTATTTAAAAGTCATTGTGTTTTATCAAATAAAATAACCCCATTTCGTTAACATTCCCAAGCTGTCTGACACACAATACTTAGTTTGATCTCTTAAAAAAGGTTAAAATGTCAAAAAAGGTTCAAACTTACTGTTTTTTTCGCCCCATGAATCATCAAACATCAGACCAAGCAAACCGCCACGAAGCACCGGCACTGTACAAGAAAACAGTAAAGAGTTACACATCATTAGATAAAAAACATTATATTCCAGCCATGAAACAGGAAGTACCAACAAAAGGACCTCAGATCAGAATTATGTACTCAACACAAAACATGTAACAATTTTAAAAAATGCCTCTTTTCAGATTGAGCCACATGTAGCCACTCACTGCATGTAGGATTCTCCCTGTAGATCAGCGGACCTTGAACAGGTTCCCCATTGCTTTTGTTGACGGCAATGAAGGCGGTGAAGATGCTGCTGACTCCAGACTGGACACTGAGGTCCATCACCTTCTCTATTCCTTCAGCCAGCATCCCGTGTTCTCTTTCCTCCTGCTCCAGGGAGCGGATGAGAGTACGAGCAGCCAGCCTGTGGATTGTGGAGCTGCGTGGAAAAAAATAAATAAAATATTTCCCCTTAAACAGAGGGGGGGAAAATAACTCCATGTGTATTTTTCTGTCTAAATTTAAATGAAAAGCAACCATTCATTAAACATAACATTTTATCACCAAAGTTGTTAATACACTACCAAGTGAATGGCATGTCTTCTTTCTGGTCAAAGTCTAGATCACATGCAGGCTGTAGAGGGAAGTGCAGCTGGTTCTGACATGGATGACCCGCTGTGGTAAACCTCACTGTCAAACACCCATCAGCTGCTTCAGAAAACTGAGAAAACACAACAGAAAATCCATGTATTACTTTGGTTGTACACCAAAAGAAAAGTACACTTATAGTCAATCCCAGAACTGTGTTGCTCCTTGCCTCTCCGGTGAGTTGAGCAAAGACCAGTGACCTCTGACCCTGGAAAAGTGCTGTAAGTGGTAGAGACAGAGCGGTGGCAGACACACCCTCGGGTAAATCCCACGACAATGAAATGTCAGTGACGAGAGGCTGCAAGGCGAATCTCAGGGACTGCATCACCTGAGGAGAAATTAAAAATTTCTCTCAATAACTTAATCATATCTAAACTGTGAACATGAATGGTGAGAGATTATCAATCTGAAAATTTAATTCAGGTTACCAGAAAGGCTCCTATGGCATCACTTTAGCTCTCTTTCGAAACAAAATAACAGACTTTAAACATTTCAATAGATTTTCAGACCTTAAGTTGATGTTTTAAATATTGATTTGTCTTTTTTTCAGTATCTGTAATTATCTGGGTTGAACTGTGTGACTTTTCTGGGAAAAACATTTCCGTCTGTGTGCAGAGTCACCATGTGAAACTCCTGACTAGTGGAACTAAACACAGACTTTCAGATTAAAACTAAAGTCGTTTCCAAAAAATGATCAGTAATGTAGTCATTAATGATTGCCTCCAATTTATTATTTAAACTGATGCCACTAATTTGTTCTGAGTTTATCAAAGTTTTTGTTTTTTTTATTCTGTCTTCCATTTGCATTTTTAGTGTTCTGTATTTGTTAATGCACTGAAGTTGCCTAAATAAAGAAAAACACACAACTAACTAAATGAAATGAAATTATTCTTAACGCAAAAAATAAAACATGAGAATCTTTTCAAGTTATATCTCACTTTTGGTTGCATCCTTTCTTTCCCTATGATGAACTGAGCGTGTCCTCCTCCCTCTCTGGCCATCCCATTGATAAGTTCAGAACTGGCACCTTCTCCAATCCCAAAAGAGAAACACCTAGAGTACAGAAGCATGTGCTTTCTACACATTTGTAAAATTTGCCACATTTTACAACACATAAAATTTGGACTGGTGTCCAGAGCTGGACACTATTGTATTGTAGTGGTGTTTACCTGTGAAATTCAGCAAATTCCTTCACCTCATCCAGAACAGCTTTTGTGTAATCCACCTCACCATCAGTAAAGACGAAGAGCTAAAAATAAGGAGCAATTATTTAAAATTATAACCTGAAGAGAGAAAAAACTGTTTTCAGATTAAAAACTTTAAACATGATATAAGAGTACTGGATCTGGTAAATGTTCAGCTTGATCAGCTGATGATGACACTGCCGTTTTTACTGATTTAAAGTGATCCGTTTTAGCATCAGCAAGGCAATTTAATAAGAAGAGAGAGGAAGCAAACAAATACTTTAAAAGACAACTGAATTTTCTACAACATGTCTGCAGTTCATTCAGGCTGTGAGAAAATTTAAACAAACTGCACAAAGTTGCCCTCTAATATCTTTTGAGTTTTCAACCTGCTTACTATGAATTTTGAAATCTCATATTTAAGCTACAAATCTACGCTTTAGATTAAAATGTGTGCGTAATAAATGAAATCCCAACAAATGTTGACCACACTGGAATTTTTATGCTTTAATTAAACTTATCTGAACACATTAAAAGCTTAGTCATAAATTGAAATATAAACAACACAATGCAATTAATGGCTTACTCTCAGCAATGTTTAAGGAGTTAAATAGAAAGATATGAATAATACCATTGCATTATATTATAACTTCACTATTTTAAATCTCACCATTTTTTCACCTGTCAATTGTTTACTTGACTTACATACATTTTTTAATGAAATAAACTTGAATACTTTAAAAGAGTTGAAATATAAAAATTCCTAACTCCTGCAATAAGCGAGAACTGTGCTATGCTTAAGTTTTCCTGCTAGTGTCAGCTTGCTGCCACATGTGTGTTTGTGCATTACTTGTCTGGGATGTTTAGGAATACAGGGCTGTCTGTAAATTTGTCGCAGAGGCTCCAGGATCTCCGATCCTCCCAGATTAGCGCCCATCTCCTCAACTTTTTTCATAGCCCGTTTAAGGTTCTTCTGATTGTACTTGGCGCTTTTACTGTTGGAGAAACAGTGCACACTTACTGCAAGTTTGTAGATCTGTTGAATCAGATTATCTATGAATGTCCATATTAAACTCTTTCTACATGTATTGGTCCCCCTGGTAAAGTTGTATAAAAAGACTTAAAATAAAATAATCTAATTGCAGTTATGTGTGCAATGTCACACACACTTACAAATAAAAATTAAACATATATACCCTAAGGATATGAAGTCCTAATGGTACAGTAAGTGCAGGTTGTGAAAAGTATTAACTGCAGAAATGTCAATAAATGTGTCAATTGTTTCTTAACATAAGAGTTTCTCCTAACTAAATACATGTAGTTGAATTAAAGTGGAGATTTTGCCACCATATACATCTTTATTTTCTTCTTAATCTTTAGGCTTTTGGTGAATGTTTAGCAGGGGAATCAATAGAAGTACCGCAGTATGCACTGTCCAAACTTACGGGAAGACTTGTTCGTAATGATCTCCAAAACCATAAATATTGAAATAGCAGCCCATGGGTAAACTCTTCAACAGGAGCATCAGCGTATCCTTCAAGGAAAAAGAAAAGAACGTAAATGCCACGATAAGACTAGAGGGCCATAAATCATAAAATGGTTCTTCTAAAAGATGACCTTGGCACTGGCTATGCGACTCTGACGACTTCCACAATATGTCGGGAGATCCATGCTGCCTGATCGATCCAGTAAAAACACAAACTCTCCACAGGAGGTGAAATTAGACATCACAGATTCAGGAAATTCAGGATACAGGCTCACCATTACCACTGGATCACCCATCAGAGTGCCTGAAACAAATGTGAATGCCACGTACCATCACAAGTTTGCTATTCCTCCGGTGATTGTATACAACTAGTCAACAACATGGACAAAGTAAGCATTTAGTTTGAAAAACACCATCATAATTAGTTTTCCCAGTCGCAATACTAATAACGGATGCAAGTCTATTGATTTTTAGGCTTTGTGCCTAATTGTTAAGCCTCTGACATTACCTAGCTAGCTTGGGTTGTCTTCCCACTCTAACATGCAAGTTCACATTTGCAAGGCAGGTGAGGCTTAAGTTCTACCTTTTTTTCTTTATTATTGTTTTGTTTCTTCATTTATGTTTGTAATGTCTGATTTTAATAAATTTGTGCACTAAAACTAGAAGTGGGAATTCACCTTGTTGCTTTTTGACTCTGAATTTGTTTTCTTTAACCAGTTTTTTGATAAACTCTGCAGATGTGAATTAGCTTATTATTAAAACCTGGTACAGCACATTATATTGTGACGTTTATCCATGATCTGTACATGAAAGTTTGTTGCTTTCTAGGAATTACTATCCATGCACACACACCCTCTTTAAAACTCAATTTGAGATTCCAGAATGAAGGCTTCATATTAAGATTTCTTTTTAAATCTGACAATTAAACAGTAACAGCAACACAATTAGCAAGAACGACATGGGTCATGGTAGTGGCATTGTTCATGCTTGCTCTTTCACTCGACCAGGAGAGACAGATAATTGATACTGTAGTGGACTTTCAAACAGTAATGCCAACTCTGAAAATTCTCACCAATACATGCTGCATAAAAAGTGTTCCTCATACTTGTGCTTTAGAGCGTTAATCACAAACCTTTTACAATACTTCTAAGCTGTTTTAAAAGAGATGAAACATCTCCTGATCTTGTAAAAAGGTTAACAAATCATAAACCATCTCTACCCACCAGGTTTGGCAGAGGCCTGTCCTGTCTCCACCACAGCAGAGGGCCGGTGGGCATCTTTGTAATAAATCAGTAGCTCAAAGTCTCTGTCAAACTTGTGTCCTGTAGCCAACTTCACCTAAAGTTCAAAAACACAAAAATAGAATTAAAGTGATTTATCTTGTATGTACTAATCACACCCAAAAGTAACATCAGCTCTCTACCCACCGTGGCCTGAGTTTGATCAGCGTTGAGATACTGAAGAGGCTCCAGAGAACAACTGGACTCTATTTTAGAGATTGGACGAGGAGAGGACACTCGGGCAGAAAAGGACAGACTGTAGGGAACCAGAGAGGCTGGAACTGAGGTCACCTGGACACTGGGACCTTCACTACCTGGAAACACGAGACAGAACAGACATAAAGAGTGTTTTAATAGCGTTAACAGCCCTGTCAATTTTGAAGAGTCATTTCAGAACTTTATCCACCTTTAATGTAACATTTATCTTGTACAATTCAGCAGCAAAACATTTTAATCTTTGAAAGTTAAAAAAAAAAATTGTTTGATGAAATGCACACTTTTATCACCAGGTTGTCGCAGTTTGTCAAATTAAACAGAATAAAAGTTTCAATGAGAGAGTTGGCATACTTTGCATGTTACATTATAGAGAACCTCACAGCTTCTGCAACCTAAACCAGCACCATCCTTCAATTACTGTACCACTGAAACCAGAAATTCACAGACACTGACAAAAATACATCCAATTAACCCAGGGTTTCCAAAGCAATAACTTCATCACTTGGGCTTCTTCTGACTGTTTAAAGAAATAGCAATCATTAACTTGACTGCTATTTGAAGACATTAATAAAAAAAAAAATCACCTCCATATCCTTCATCTCATTATTGTGGCATTTGGCAAATAGAAATAATTTTGGTAATTCTAGCTCACCTAAAGCAGAGAGAAGTTTGGTTGGATGTAACTTCAGGCAGTGAAAAAAGGTCTATGTGGCTTTTTCTTCAGTGTATGTAAACTTCTGGTTTCAACTGTTTCTTGAACAGAAGAAAGAATAAAGTAACTTGGCTCAGTTTGTTGACATTGTATTCTGCAAATATTTCATACTTGAGATATTTGCTTGGAGCTATTCTGCAATAACAGGAAATGACTATCATGTGTTGCGTAATACAGCTGAACACTACACACAGTGGAAATTTCAACCACTGTATGGCCCCAAACTTAGCTAAAGGTAGAAATTCCCAGAAAGACTTCAGGATTTTTTGTGTTTGTTCATTCAGCACTCCAGTAATGTGTTAGAATTTACACCAGGATGAAAAATTAGCCATTTATTCCTAATATAAAGCTCAAATGTGACCTAATTGTTGAGTTGTAAAAATTCACATCATTATCCAACATTTTATTTCACAGTAGATGACAGCAGCAACTGTGTGAAGTTTGGCATTTTGAAGTATTTTGCTAAGTACTTTCAAGTTGATTTCTGACTATTTCCCTACCCTGAGGTTGGTATCGAGGGTTGAGAACAACAGGCAGACAGAACCTCAGACCATCATCAGCCTGCACAGCCAGCTCAGTGACATACTCCAGCCTGATGGAGGCGCTCTCTCCTGGAGGCAGATTGCCCACAGTCAGAGAAAAGATATCTGGACTCTCGTCACTCTCCTCCAATTCGAATACTTTCTGACCACAGCTCACCGCGTCATCATACACCTGCCGAGCCTGGAGTCCACAAAAAACATGTCGGCAATGTCCACTTCACTGTGATTTAGCTCCCTTATAGAGAGGACATATGAGTCCAGCTCACCTGCTGTCTGTCCATCACCTCAGCTACAATGTGTGTTTCTCCAATCTGAGCACTGAAATGACACACAGCAGCATCTCCAGGCAGAGGGAAGACAAAAACGGTCTCCAGAGGTTTGTCTTCCTTATTCTCAAAGTTCAGAGTGGAGACCACCGTAGCCACATGGTCCTTCACCTCCAGCAGAACATCAATGCTCTTCAGAGGAACTGAGAAAGAAAGATCTGATTGTTGCAATAAAGGTCTTTTGGATGTTTTGTCATTTTTGTCAAATGACAAAACACACTGAAACATTACTTCAAACTATCTTTGAAGTCAAGCTTAATATTATGATTTGCATCATGGTATAATAAGATAAGAATTTTATTGCTTCTAAATTTAGTTTCTAAGACGACAGCCATCCAGTTCTACCTAAACAGAAAAATGTCTAAAAATAATAAATAAAAAAAACCTGCAAATAAAGCTTTTGCACATTACCTGAATCTTTTTCAAGGGTCAGCAGACAAAATAGGTTAGACATCCTTCCTGAACTGAGTTTGTGAGAAGGAAACAATTTATTGGAAAATTATAAATAAACACAAACCTAATTCGAGATTTAAACATTGTAACTGATTGATAGGTTATCATAATTGAAGGTTTACAGTGTTACAAATATGAATCTTTTAAACCTTTAGCTCAGAAGGGCTCACGCTGTAACTCTGTAGTGTTTAATTCATTTTAAAAGATAACGCTACACAGCCTGGGCTGCTGTAGTTACCCCAAAACACCACATACCTTTACAACAACGTGCCTGTATTCAGGAGACAGGAGCAGTCAGCTCTTCAGAAGGAAGTTTTCTTGTGAATCCTTCAGGAGGTTTCAGTGTCTGTTATTTACTCAAGTCTCGCACAGCGTCACAGTCACTCCTCTTGGGAGCGCTCGTTTTAATACATGGGATTGGAGAAAGGGGCGGTGCTATTTCCCTGGTTCAGATACCATCCACAACCACCAGGGGGACAAGTTTGCCAGGGGGACAATAAATGGATTATTTCTCATTTTTACCAATAAACTCGACTTTTACATGAATGTATTAAAAAGAAACTATTCTAATATTTTTAAAAAATGTAATTTATTATTTAAGTACTTAATTCTTTGGTTAATAGTCTACTTTGAGGGTTCTCTTTATTGAATTGCTTAAAAATATTGTCAAGAATTAAAGGATTTTCCTGAGTTTGACTGTCATGTGGCTTTACCTATAAGTGAGGGATTGTGGATAGAATTTATGATCAGTTTGTTATTTTAGTGAATTATTTTTAGCATTGTTCTTGTTACAGTTGTCTAATATTTATTTGAACTGGGTTTTACTTGAGAGTTAAAATTCTAAAATGCCTTCTTCGCATTATTATTGCATCACATTTCATTCTCTTTTCTGTAATTTATAACATTTAATAACATTGAAATACAAAATATGACCACAGATTACATATATATATATATATATATATATATATATTTGTGTGTGTGTGTGTGTGGGTGTGTGTGTGTGTGTGTGTTTTATTTATTTATTTATTTATTGACGGGTTAGGGTATAGATGGTCTGAAAAGTTTAGGAGCGGCACGTAGAGGTCCGCGTATGGGAAGACTGCAAGGGTTAGAAAGCAGGAAGAAAAAGGAGCAAGCAGTTCCAGGAAGTGACCATTCTCACCCTCTTCGGTGGAGACAAGAGCCAGCTGCCTTCAGTTCCTGCCTTCAGTTCCTGTCTTCAGTTCCAATCAGTGAATTAAGTTCTGAAACACAAACACATTAGCACAAAGGCCCAGAGGAAAAGCTTTGGGTCTTGATACCTAGCAAAGGCATTTTTAGTATTAAGGAAATAAATAAATCTTACCTAAGGTGAAACACTGAGTCAATCAACAACAAATCAAAATGCGTTTGATTATTATTTTATTAAGAAATTATGCAAAGAATATGAGCAATGATTCCCCTGACTAGTCCAGGGAAGTGGAGAAAATATGAAAGTACATCACTTTTAATATACACCATCCTTCTACAAGGATAATGTTTAATAAGTATCCCGATTCAGTTTACTTCACAACTCCAGTATTTGCACTTGCAGACTGTATTAGTACAAAGAGGAAAACAACCTCCCAGAAACTTTGCTGGGAAGACTTCAGTCTTCCCAGCAAAGTTGTACTTTCTCAGTATATAATCAACCACATCATCCAGATGCTTCTGTTTCTCTTGAGTTAGTCCTATAAAGGTGTTGTTTTATAAGCTATATATCAACTACATCAATACGATGTTCAATCAGATGTGTGCAGGATAGAAAACCTGCAAATTAATTAAGGTATCATCTATTTTAGGGTTAAAGGAGAGGGGTCTCACTATTATTCAAGTGAGATTTGAATAATACTATTGAGAGTTTTTGAAGAGGGGTACTGTATTACAAATAAATAATCAGGGTGGCATTTTGTTTTTCGACAGTCTTTTAAAACAGTTCACATGTGCTTTTACTAAAAAGCTTGCAGATATTTTTAGCTATTTCTTAAAAAAGAAAAAAAATGAAAAGACCCTTATATATTATTTAAGAGTTTGCAGCACCACAAACAACCAAAGTGCAGTTTACCTTTATGCGATTCTCGGCATAAGAGACTTTGTGCTCAAGGGTTGGCTGGTATAAGAAAAGATTACACGAGAACAGGGAAAAAGTTGTACCTTTATAAACTAACCGCGATCTATAAGCTCCACCCAGGGCTGTCCCAAGCCTCCATGAAACTCCAAAACTTAGAAAAATTTGGTTTTGGGGCCCTCTAGTAGTGCTAACAATGCGAACTGGCTGCAATTAGCAGCCCGATCATTAGATCATTCACACACCTGCTATAAACTTATTGCATCTCTGGCATTGCTGTTTATATTATATACATGTATAATATAGGATACATTAATTGGCCAACTGATTTATCGACCAGTTGATTTCTGGGTGCCGATTTCCTTGGGACTGTGATTGGTTGATACTTACATGTGAAGCCCATCTTATGTCCTAATCTTACCTTCGTCAGCAAAGGTTTAAAAATCAGTCTCTATCCTCTTCTGCTCTGCAGTGAGAGGTTTGACTGACAGACCAGCCCACCAGGTCATGTCTGCACATTTGCAGTTAACAATATTCACCCCACTGTTGCCAACTCACCAACTTTTTTGCTATATTTAGCGACATTTCAGACAAAAAAAATTATATCAGCCAAAATCAAAATCGGCAGGTAAGGCTTTTTAAAGATGGGTAACCAGGGATCAGCCAGAAAACTGCAATCGGTGCAGCCCTAAACATATTCATGACATTCTTTGATTAAATAAATTTTTCTTAAGCGTTACTCCACTAGCTAAATATTTAAGTTATACCAGGTGAGTCTTTCTCCCCTGAGAATTTGGATTGGTACTGAACTGATTCAGAGCCTTCAAATGATTTTAATAGAAGTTTCACATAACTTAGAAGTTGATGTAAAAATAATGTTTGTTTCAGCCAAATAATGATTATGCTCAGCAGCAAACAACATATCACTAACTACAGCATAGAGCAGTTCATCGATGTAGCAGCTGTGTAGCCTGACATAAAACCATTTTGCTAGACAATATCAAACATTGAGAAGTTTTAATTATTGTTATTAAACGTTATCAAACACGGCGTTTTGAAGCCAAAAATACCTCAGAAAGCCGAAGATTTGGACGTTTGGATGCTCACTGCACATTGCACCGCAGTTCATGTTATCGGCGAAGTGTGCGGTACCTAACGCGGCCACCAGGGGACCCCAACAGCAATTTTTTTTGTTTGTTTTCTTTTTATCAATAAAATAATAATTTCTACATACATTATCAAATATATATTATTGTAAAAACAAATCACTTCATAGTAAAATTGTGTGTTTTTGATATTATAATAATATAGAAATTATTACAAAAAAAAAATCAGCTCCACTGAGTGGGCCCCTTAGTGGCCTTGGGGCCATAAGCGGCTGCTTAGTTTGCTTATGCCTTGGGCCGGCCCTGGCTCCACCCACTCAGATCTTTCTCATTCCGAACCCGAACGCACCCAGCAGGAACGTGTTCACATTTCCTGCTGTATCTTGAACGAAATTTCAGAGAGACAACAGCGGACGAAACTTCGTCAACAACGGTCTGTGGTAAACCTAAAACTTATCTGTCTGTTATCAGCAACTGTTCTACATTTGTTTCTGCTGTTCTGACGCGTTTAACGCTGAGATTGGTCAGATCTAATGGAGCTGGATCAATGACGTGACGCCCATTTATTTTGTCCAGCAATACTTTTTACAGTTTAAAAAAAAAGGTTTAAGCTCATAAAAAGACACCACATATATGTAATATATCTTCCACATATGCACATTATTTAACCTTTCAAAAGCTGTTTTTCTTGGCCATTTTTTTTTGGTCTTTAAAGGGTCAAAATGTCATGCGGTGCGACTGTCCGAATTCACTTACTGCTTTAAAAATGTCTTAAAAATTACATGAAATCTGTTCAAATATATTCTAAGTCCAAGTCAGCACCAAGCGACAGTCTGACAAGAGCTTGTTCACATGGTCACATGCTCATCAGAACCTGACCCAGCAGCAACCTCATTCAGTTCCAAGTTGAACAGTCAAGACTGGGCAAAGTTCACAAATACCTGGTTCTAAAAACTGCTTGAAAATAAGCATTTCCCTTTGTTCACATGGACATTAAAACACTCAGGAGTAGTTGTGGGCTGATCGATCGGCCACCGATCATAATCCAACACATTCTCACACCCTACTCGTCATATATTGAAGCGTACTGACCATGCGTCACGAAGACGGAATGACCAAGCGTCAATATATTACGATTTGGGAGTGAGAATGGGTTGCATAATCATCCGATTTCCGTGAAAAAGTGTGTGATTGGTTATCACCGATCTCTGTCTTTTGTTGCCGATCACAAAAACTGATGACATATTTCGCAGCCTGCTTCTTCTTAACACTGCACAAGCGCACGGCAGCAAATCCTAAGCAAGTGGAAGTTTAACGCTGTGACAGTGATGGGAAGTTTGCATCTTGCGATGGAGAAATAGCTCAGGGGAGAAGCACATCAAAATGCATCAACAGAACAAATTTTACTGATCACTGTTACTGATTGCAGATATTTCGGTTCTTTTGATTGAATAGTTGCTGCATTGCGCCTTCCCAGTATTTCACAGTTCTTAGGGGCGGGAAAAGTGTCATAATTGCCAGAAAAATACAAAGAAATTTAAAAACTTTTTTTTCTAAAAATAAATGGAATTTAAAAAAAAAATGTTTACTACATCGTGGAAAATACCTTATTTTGTGACAAATCAGTGTCGTACCACATGACATTTTTTAAGACCACAATCAAATCATATTGATAAAAAACTTCTGAAAAGGTCTCATTTTAATGTTAAATTATGATTTCTGTGTGCACAACATTTCAAATGTTCTATTAATTACAATGGACATACATATTTTTTAATTTTTTAATTTAGCCTGGTGGAAATCATTATAGGTCAATGACCCAATTGTTCAGCTGCAGACTGAACAATTGTTGGTTATAATTTTTTATTATTTTTACTTACAGCGATGTTTTCCAAAGCATCAGAAGGATTAAACACACATTTGTTGTACTTCTTTATAATATGACGAGCCGTCATTTCTCAGAAACGTCCTCCTACTGTCCAGCATTACACGCCTCGTCCTTCTTGTCTCACAGGTACGATGGTGAACTGCTGTGGTCTGGTCACTGACAAGAAGGAACCAGGTACCCAGCTGTTAGTGAACAGCCTATAAAGCAGATTTTATGTTTGCCTGTTCCTCTGTCATGACCTCTTTTTAATCTATTTGTTTAATTGGTTTCTTCTCAGAATGTGTCATAATTCACCATAGAAGGAACAATGAACAGTTTAATTGAGACATGTTTAAACATTTACTGTGGTTCATTCATGTCCTTATTTTGCTGATTTAGTTCCTCTGAAGAGCATTGATGCTCAGCTGGAGGTGAAGGACCATGTAGCTACTCTGGTCTCCACTCTGAACTATG
>CAEFZY010069907.1:0-15933 GCA_903066815.1 Brachyrhaphis roseni
TACAATGTCAATAGTCATGAAAATAAAGGAAACTCATTGAATGAGAAGGTGTGTCCAAACTTTTGGTCTGTACTGTATGTAAAAAATAAACTAAAGTTTTAGAAAAATACATGAATCATACTCAGAAAGGTTTTAAAATATTCTACATTTCAGTATATACATTTATTTAAACCCAATTTTGCAAATAATGATGACATCTATTTCTCATCGCACAATCTCTCTTGTGACTCCCTAAATTCCAACTAGAAGTGCCAAAAATGTGGCGGGAACGGCAAGTGGTTGGTGACACTGGATTCATGAGGTTATGTAGTTGCTATTTGACATCATAAATACTCTCTCCCACAAATAAAAAAACATATATGTATGTTAGGTGCATGTAGAGGGATTTTTTTCCCTTTTCTTCTCTCTTTGTGATAAGTTCTTACTCTCAGGATCCTGAGAATAAACCTTCCTGTTAGACACACTTATTACCTTTTGTTTTCTTTTCTAAAACTGCAGTTTTAAATAATTCTGTAAAAGATAATGGGAATAGATGATCTACCCTTGGTGTAGATTTACATTTTAATGTTTAGAGAAACAAGTTTATCTGAGGACCAATTATGTTTATTGAAACAGTGTGAAACAAACTGTTTTACATGTTTTACACTTGCATATAAAGTATCTTCTCAAAATGTTCCCATACTTAAAAAAAAAAAAAAAAACTATACAAGCCAGCATCAAATATTCCATGTTTTGCTTAAGTACTGTGTCTCTAATGTGTTTATGTTATTTTGGGCATTTTATAATCATCATCCACTTCATCACTGCTTGGCCATTTCTAAGTGCTGTGTTTTACCACACTTATTACTATTCTGGAAAGAGGTAATGGATGGATTCAGGGGGAAAAAAAGGAGAGAGAAAAAAACAGTGTCAGAGTGAGATGCACTACAGCCTGCACAACAAATCAACATTATTTTGTATGCATGGAGTGGCCAAAGCTATCGTGTCATAAATTGGCATGTGGCAGCAGGCCAGCAGTGCATTGCATTAGTTAGATGCCTTGAGTGTAATAAAATGCATTGGAAGGAAAGACAGTGGGGGGGAGGCAGGCAAGGCGCTTTCTGTAGATTGCGATCTTAAAAAGGGAAACTGGTGAACAATATATCTGGGCAGAGGTTCAGGCCAGCCGGGAAGATTGTATCAGCATTGCAGGATTACATTCAACTAAATGAGATGACATTCACTTTGACAATTAATTTCCTCCTGCTGTATGCATATAGAAATGGGAGAAATTATTAAATACTTGAAGGACAAACCTTTTTGCAGGTCTCATCTTGTTCTGTTTCTGTTTAATTAGCATGCCTAAAACAACTAGCAAGTTATGGCCTGGTATTTGTCATTGTGGGGGCTCAACAACAACACATACACCGAAGAGCATTAGATATATATACATATTTTTTTTTTTAATAAAAAAAAAAAATGTTGTCAGTTGTTGTACTGTAAAAGAAAACAGCAGACTTTTTTCTATAGTCTTCATTGGTAAGTGCAAGCTTGCATTAGCAGTGCAGCACACATACCTGCTCCAGGAAGTAAGAAAAGCATCAGGTCAAGCTTTCCATTAGCTTTATGTCAAAATTCATGAGATTGTGTATGATCATTTTATTGTGAGAAACCATGTAGGAAGACACATAGCTTAGTGTTTACTTAGTGGGGTTAACGTTGTTGATTAATTACCACAATAGTAAAATTCTGTTTTTTTTTTATACGAAAGGCATAGATCATTTAGTTAATATGTGCACACATGCTAATATATCCTGATACCTGTAGTATAGGCACAAATTCTTTATTTTAATATGCTAGTTCAAAAAATGAAACATGTATTATGTAGAATTATTACGTAGAGCAATAATTTAAGTGTTTATCTTTTGTTTACTTTGATTACTATGCGTTAAAGCTAATAACAACCAGTGTTTAGTAGTAAAATCAAACTTAATTTTGGTCAGCAAAAGACAGATTTTTGTTATATAAATGTGTTGTGGCGATGTCATTTGCATAACTACTCAGACTGCTGTGCATTTGTCAGGTGTATCAGAAATGGACAAGATGCTGAACACAGAGTCCATGGACTGCTTTGTGACATAGTGATGAGAGAATCGTATCGAGATAAATGAACAGAACAAACAACAAAATTGAATATTTCAGGATAAAAGGCATAATGTCGATGACTACTTCCTTTACAGGGGAAGAATTGTAGGTGACAGAAGACTATAAATAACTCCGTATTCACCTACCCAGCAGAACGGCTGGAAATGCAACAGTAAAGATGTTAACAAGGAGGGACTGTGCAGACTGCTTTTTGCAGCAGAGTAGGTCTTGCAGTGGTAACTGCAAAATGCTGCATGTTTTCTATAAGTCTGGTGGAGAGTGCGATCTCTTCTGTCTTTATCTGTTGGGGTGGCGAGGATCGCTATGAACATGATTAGACTAACAATGATGCTTGATAAGTTGAAGAAGATAATGGGAAACCTCTACTCATCCTCACAAAACTGTTATGCAGCTACATCTGAAAACAGACACAGTTATATAGAACAGGAGACCCATCATCAGATTTCTGAGTTGACTGCGGCTACTAAAATCAACGCTTCAGAAGCCACCATACACACTACATAAGCTACAATAGCTGCATTCTTTGTGTTAAGCAATCTCGAACCAGAGATGATGTCAGAAGTGTCTTACATGGGCTTAAGAGTAAAAAAAAATAGGCCGAACTAACCTCTGGTTATTGCTAGCTATCAAGCTAAATCATTAAAATCAGCAGTTAGTATATACTATTTATTGGAGTCTAACTGTTTTAATTGAATTACTGAAATATATTTACATTTGGCTAAGATGCCACTGTATTGAGATGTGCTCCTATAAGAACAATTATTTCATTACTAAACATTTCCTATGTTGATAAAATGGCAACTTATGTGATTCAGAAATTATTCTTGCTTCTACAAACGTTTATATTTGAAAATGTACAACTTACCGAAGTGCACAAATTATGATCAAATAGGTAACCTATTCAAATTGTGAAGTTAAATGTATTTTTTTATGAGTTTTTAGCCTAAATGGGAAAAAAAGGCTTTATGCTTTATGGCAGCAACAAGTGGTAAAACCTGCATGTTTGTGATGTAGAAAAGGTAGTCATAAATAAACTAATGATGTGGATTTGTCTATTAATAAAGTCATATTCTAATTTAATACTGGTATAATTTGCTAGAGTTTTCAGAGCGCTTTTGTAATGAATCTGTATAGCAAGCAATTCTTGTTGACTTTAGTGTCTTATTGAATGCCCTTAGTTGATATGAAAGTAGAATTGTGTCCTATAAAATATTAATTAAGATTTGATTTTGAAGAATCTTGAAAGCTTTTAATAAAGAATGAAACCCACTTCTTAAATATTTACATTTTAACTTTAACAAAATCTCTTGATTAATGGGATTTTTTAAAATATTGGCTGAATCTCTTTTTTTTTTTTCATTAAAGATTGCATTTCAAAAGGTCTGTTTAACATTTATTGCATATTTACCATTTGTATTCCCTCCATAATTAAAAAAGCTTAAAAAATCCATAAGAGCTGACAGCATGCACCACAAATGTAAGAATGAGTGTGCCGATTTCCAGATGCAGTAATGTTTTAATCTTCACAGTAATTGCCTTGGGAAGGTGTATATATTTGTTCAGCATTTCATTAGTAAATCCACTTTGTGGCACAAATGATTGCTTTCTTCATATTGGTGGATCCACTGGCTGCATTTCAATTCACAGGAAAGGAGATGATTGGAGACATCTGAGAAAGAAAATACACTAATAATGTTCCCAAAGGCAGTGTTAGAATTAGTATGTTTCTTATCATTCTTACATTAGTAGTTTTACTAGTTTGTTTTTCATTTTTTAGTATTCACACTCCAGAGAGGAGGAATTTGTTAAACCGTGTGAAAGACAAAACTTGCTTTATCCCTTAACCTTGGACATGTTTTCTGCAGCTGTTTTCCTATCCACCGGAATACTCCTTACTTGTGAAACGTCCTGTGTCTAGAATGTAGTTTCTGTGTTATCAGAATAGCTATTTTAACTGCTTAGCCATCGTCTGAAAAAAGGTGCTCATCAGTTTTAAGGAAAAATATTGTGGAACAAAACAAATTCACTCAAAAATCTAAAAAAATGCACAGAAACTTAGAGAACCCTAATTACCCAATTCAGACAGTTTATCAGCAAAACAAATTACTTTGGCAGTTAATTACACTTGGATTTCATCTTATTTCATACTGTAAATGACACCCAGGCCCTTTAAGGATAAGTGTGTGTAAAGTAAAGTACAGTAGAAATCCAGCATCACCCTCCCAGTATTTCTCTCCACTCAAACGCTGAAAGGTTTTAAAAGGTGCTCTGGCCGACACTTTACTTACTGCATCATGTCTTCCTTTTGAGAATTCGACTCAACATAAATATTTTTCCCTTTGTTTTACCAATATACAGTTTTCTTTCAATATAAACCCAAAGCAGCTGATTTGTAATCAAAGATTTAAAGAAACTTTTGGAGTGATCAAAGTTTTTTTTTTTTTCATTTGTGGGAAAACTGCAAACTTCTTAAGATCTATGATAAAATTTTAGAAGTTCAGTGCAGTATGTGAGCCCCTAGGTTGATGATTTTTTTTTTTTTTTTTCAGTGGCAGCTGAATATGTTCATCCATTGCCGGCCCTTGCATTCTATCTAGAAAATACTGCAGGATCAGCAGCTTTAAGGAGCTTTCACTTGTGTCCACCTTCACTTCTGTGATTGCTTGACTACTGGTCTTTCAAAATATTTTGCAAGCTAAGCTGGCTCAACAAACTTTGGACTCTGCAGAGTAATCGAGGCAAATGAGACCTAATTCGGGTAGTTACCACTTTCTATTTAGCATTTCCTCCCAAAAACCTACATAGATTAGCTGTCAAATGAGGACATTGCTGTTCAGCTTAAGGTAGGTAACTGTTTAGATACCATAATAAATAAAACATCAATGTCAAATATTAGCAAAGTAATACCGATTGACTAAACTTTGGTATGCATGTAAAACTTTTTTTATTTAATGCCATCCATTTATGTCAACTGAACACAAACACCAGAAATTATATTTAATAATTATCCAAATTTAAGATTAATTTTACAATTACACAATAGAAACAACCTAAGTAAGACATGATTTGATTAGAAATGTTGCATAGTGACTGGATAAAGATTTTCCATTCCTAATACATATTTAAATTATTTGCCAGGAAGCATTTAATAAAATCACAAACTGGCTCTGCAGTCTCTCTTTTCTGTTCTTCTTGAAAGTGATGGATATTTTTAAATATTTTAATATTAATCCATCATGTACAGTTCCATTAAAAGGGGTTTGTTCCCTCTCTCTTGCTTACTTATTACACTTAATTGTTTCAGCTCAAAGTCATTTTAAAATAAAATAAACTGAGAAACATTCCGTGAAAAACTAATTGTCCCCCAATTCTACTAACTTTCTCTGTTTGAATACTCGCAAAAGCACCTGCACAAAGACACTCGTTTGCGTTTAAGCATACTTATTTACAACCATGCCAATGCAATAGATTGGTTTTACCGTCTGCTCTGCAGATATAGATTTATGCTTAGTCACTCTGGTGTCTCTTTTGGAGTTGATTATAAATCTCAGAGGTGCTTAATTAAACTGTGCGCAGCAAAGGCTGTTTTTAAGTTAATAATTATTTTCCTCTGGACAAGAGTAAAGCCTTTAGATTTACTGTGTTTCCCACCACACTATAAGGGACCCAACGGGGGAAGTACCCCGTAAATTAATCAACCTTAGCAAACAATTTGCTCTGAAATATGCTTGTGAGGCACATCTCCTGTTCATGCGGAATTATTTAATAGCTCCATATGCCATAATTTTGAGGAGAATTGCACGTTATTGAAGTCCTTCTGACTTTAACAGATTTTGACATTTTGGATCCAACTCTCTTTTGGTTTATTTTTGTTCTGGGAGAGATTTGGCTGTGTTCTCTTACTACGTAACAGCCTTGACATTAAGCTATTAAGTTATTTGGCAGTAAAAATCTTAAGGAAACATTAACTACCAAATATTTACCACATCAAGCGTCAACTCAGCCTATTAGTTTGAAATTATAAGATCATTAAAAATACTTAGCATGAGGTCTCAAGTTTTAGCATAATTTCAATTTATTCACACGGCAGCAGCAACTAAATAAAAGTTGTATATTTGTAATTTTGTATTCTCTGCCACACATCTCTTGAGGGTTGATATTTCACCTAACCTGGTATGTATTGATTCAGCAAATAACGTACAGTGCATTGCTGCTTTGTCTTCTTTCACTCTGGGGACTTTGACCGCACTCGCTGCCTTACTGGAAAAGTATGCACTTCTTTCATTCCTGTACACAGTGAATAAAGAGCTCTTTCCTGTAGCAATATTTGCAGTGGAAAAATGATCTATGTCAAACAGACTAGATGGGGTTTTTTTATTTTTTATGTGCTTTCTTTCATGTAAACAGATTTAAAGTAAAACATATTTAATTTTTTTTTTCTTGTGAAACTAATACTTGTCCTTAGAACAAGTTCATTACAGGTTCCACAAAAAGGTTTTCCACAGACTTAATGCCAGCTTGATACCACTTCATTATGTCAGCCGCAACATCTCCTGCTCTAGTTGTTTTATTGTCCCCTTATTGAACTGTGAATTGAATCTTTGTGCAGTAGCACAGTTTAACAAATTTCCTTTTATGATAAAAGGCTAAACCTGCAAAACCTGATTATGTAAAATCATTCTAGTTTCTCATTACTTTTCTAAAAAGAACTGTGTTTTTGACCGGTCTGAGCAGCGCTGACTGAAATTTTTTGATGAGTGGGAGTCATCACCCCACCCCATCTTTGCTTCAAATAGGATTTGAAGCAAAGATCTGAAATGTTTATACACTGAATCATAGACAGTATTTATAGTTTCAGCTGAAGACATCAGTTTTAATTTTTCTTTTTTGTGTCAGTTCTCTAAGGTTTTTAAACAGAAATGTAAAAAGTAGTTTTAGAACAATTGTATTAGTTATAATGTATCAGTTTATTATTATGTAAAATTAAATAATCATGCTATTTTTGATAAGATATATTAAATTATTTTATCTATAAACATTATGTGTATGGTCAAAACGATTACAAAAACCCTCCACACAACGACACCCCTCAATAAAATGTGTACATAATTTATAAACAACCATATATTTTATTGAAGAAGCATAATATCACACTTTTTTGCAGTTTTTTCTTTTTCAGCTGTAGCAGCCTTAATTTAACAGTTGTCAGACAGAAAGTGGGTTGTGAGACAGGGGAAATATATGCAGCAAACGTCATCAGGCTGGGACTTGAACCTGTGAGGGCCACGTTGAAGAACGACACCTCTGCACATTTTACCCCTGGCACACACACTTTCTAAAAAAGAAAATATTCTAAATAATATTCTAATTAAATATATATATTTTTTTTAGAATGGGGGAAAGATAAAGGGA
Source organism: Brachyrhaphis roseni (assembly GCA_903066815.1). Lineage (NCBI taxonomy): Eukaryota > Metazoa > Chordata > Actinopteri > Cyprinodontiformes > Poeciliidae > Brachyrhaphis > Brachyrhaphis roseni. Next base: position 7,558 of record CAEFZY010069907.1, read on the forward strand.
AAGATATGTGGCAGAGGAACCAAGGATGCGAGTTGAACTCGGGATCGTCAAGGTCTGTATAACACCCACATTTTTTTTATCCAAGTTTTCATTTAAGTAAAAGATCCCTTAATAAGAAATATGTGTTCATTGCAAAATTTTGGGTGGCACAACTACTGAAAACAAAAACAAATGAATGTAACAAAAGCACTTTCTGTTTGAACTTTTTAAAATTATATCCATGTTGAGTACATGCCACTCACATTAATTCAGCAGATTTTGAGAATATCTTGCTGAAGATAGAAATTCATTAAAAAGGACTGGAAATGTAGTTTGTTTCTGAATCTGTGGGTTCAACGTTGGAGCAGTTATTTAATATGTCTGTGGTTGTCAAAATCAAAAGCCTCATGTCAAGTCAAACTGCGAACGTTGCATTAACAAAAGCAGTTTTTATTGGTCTTTTATAACAGAAACAGTACAATGACTGGAAATCAAGAACATAGGTTTAATTTTGTGGCACTGTTAGAGATGGATTATTCTTATTAAATTGCTCTTCAGATACATGGATAAATCCTACTAATTAGTAGTTTGTTGTTTCATCAAAAGAATGTTACTTGGGCATAAAACGCTCCAATATGATTGATCAATATCTTTCCTGTTAACACAAGCAAATCAGACGCAAGTGTTATATCAAACAGGGAAATTTTTCTTTTTTTTTTGTGCGTACATCAATAAAAAGTGAAATGCAAATGCACAACCAATATAAAACTACAGTCCAGGAGCATAGAATAAAACTAACGGGGAGATAAAAGCAGCAGTAGAGATTAATACATAAAAATGTGGAACAAGCAGCTAATATGAAATGGATGTTTCTGTTTAAAAGTTGGAGACACGAAAGTGAAAATGCCACAATTTCCCATTACAATGCCTTTAACTCCAATCAGAGTCAAAGGGACATTGTCAAGAAGAAAATCATCAGGCTCAACAATACAGATGAGCATGCTGGGGGGCGTGTGTGTGTGTGTGTGTAGGTCCTGGAGGGGTGGGGGGAAGGAAACGTCTACTGTGCTAGTGGAAATATGTTTAATGTTACATTTAAAGGCAAATTGTCACAGATTTTTGGATGTCATATACAATTCAAGCACTGAACTTCCTTACAGGATTTAGTCCAAACCACAAATAGAAATATTGAGCTTCAATTTTAAGTCCAGTCCACATTTTGCCCAAAGATGTTGAAACACAGGCTTCTTTAACCCATTTGATTAATCATAAATAGGTGTAAATGGACATTAAAAGATTGCTTTTCAGCAAAACATCCATAATAATACTGAACGCAGTGGTAAATTTTATTTAAAAAAATGTCACAAAAGTTTTGCACAGAGGATGATTTTTCAAATCATTTAATAAGAATAAAAGTTAAATTTTTGTGATGGTACGAACCTCAACCTTGACCACCCTCCTACCCAAGCTGGACCTGTCTGGTTTCTGAAGTAGGATCTAGTTGTTGGTCATACACAAGAACCTTCACAGTTATTGATGAACTGTGAATGTTCATCAATAACATTCATTGATGAATGACTGACTTACCTGTCAGTCAGTAACTGACTGACTGACAGGTAAAAATCCTAAATTTTGGACAAATCTTTTAAGATCTCAGACTTGAAATAGATGACCTAGCCAGGTTATTTTATTATGATACACCTTCACCAAGACAGAGGTGTGGAAAATGGACAGACACTAAGAGTTGACAAGGACATGTGTGGAAATGTTATTGAAAAATTAGCTCATCTTCCTTCAATAACATTTAAGCCTGAACTAAAGCTGCTGGGGAAAATGTGATGCCACAAATAGATTACATGGAAAAGGCAACGCTCTTCCAAAAAAACATGCACACAAAAAAGATAAAATACTCATCTGAAATAGCAGTCCTATTATTTCCTGACAGTAATGTTGCACCAAACAGCTTTACATCAAATAAGATGAAATTCAGGGAAATATGCTTGAGTATTTGGTGACCTTCGAATTGAGTTCATGCAGTGGGAGTCTTCAAACTAAATTTACAATGGCTCTAGTAGAGGTTAATGTTTGCCCTCCCATCTGCTGTTTCTAATCATCTCCTGTTATCTATGACAAAGGAGAACGCGGGGAATACAGTTGTAGCATGCAACAGCCATCTTTTTCCATTTACCCCTTCACTCTCCTGGCCATTTCACCATCATTTGTGAAATCAGCTGTAGCAGCAGGAAGAGAGCCGGCACAAAATGTACTTCCCGGAGTGTCTATTTCATGCCAAGAGGAGAGGAAACGGTGGCTGCAGCTGAGCAGAATAAGTGAGAGAGGGAAAGGTAATGAATAGAACAGTTGGAAAGCTAGCTGGAGATGGCCTCTGAACATTTGTCACTCCAACAGGAGTTCTCTTTGTTGTGATATTGGATTTTTGGTTTATTATTGTTTTGCCAAAACAGGGCGTTGTTCTGTTCTTAAATTCCAGCAATGCCTCATGTCAGTTTAGGTACATTGTTTTAGATGGAAATATAGAAAGAGGCTTCTCACCTCAGACTGTATCCTATGGGATTCTGGAAATAATATGCAATTCATGCCCTTTGCTTGCCTCATGCATGAGCAGAGAACAAAAAGCAATCTAATCCTACAGGCTATTCTGTGGGGAGGCCACGGTGCTGTCACGCTACCTTATTGTTCCTCAGGGAACAGAAATAGGCAGAATTGGTGACTGTTGGCACATCAAGTTGTAGCACTTCAATCCAATGTGACTGGCCTTGCTCATTCAAATAGTCTCAGACCATAACATCTAACAGTCATATTGAAAAATACCAGGCTAAGAAGAGTCCTTCCAAAGGGCATATTTGCAGTTCTGCTCAATTCTGCTCATTTCTGGCTGCTTACAGATTTTGGAACAATGTCCTCCGAGAAATAAGTGAAATATTGCAGAAAGTGAAATATTGTCTTTGCTTAGGTCATTTTATAAAAACAATCACAAGGCATGAAATCTGCAAGGCCCTGAAGCTCTTTTTAAGAAGCTTTATCTGGATAGATGAACAATAAGCAATTGCAAGCCCATATCTGACCTAAAGTTTTTGGCAACGAACATTGGCAAGACAATTTATTAACAAATCTATGCTTTTTTGCTTTTTTTTTTTTTATTATTATTTTTTTAGATAAAAACCAAATCTCTGTGATTTTCGGTCAAATTTGTTGATCACTGCATCGTGATGTGATTTTAGGCCAGTCACATTGGATTGAAGCAAACATTTTAAATTACACAACCAAATACCAATGCATATAATATTACTGGACTCATAAAGGCAACTTTTCTTTACCATGTTTTTGCCCTAGCTAGCTAAATGTTTTGAGTATATGTTGAGTATTACAATATATACGTTGGCCAAATGTAAGCTGATATACAATTTTACTTTTAGTATCACATTAAGAACACATTCCTTGCATCTGCAATGACATAGCTGCTCAGTTGCTGATAATGACATCATCAGAGCATCGACTACAGTTACTGTGTGTCTAAGTTGCCAAGTTCCTATGTTTATCACCACAATAGTGAGGAACAGATTGCTAATGAAGACCCGCATAACTTGGCTAGAACCAAACCAGACTTTAGCTAGAGTAAGATTTGACAATAGAGAAGGGGCTTTAGTTGCCAACTTTGAAGGCAACTTTCTAAAAAACTGACATGTACAGAAACTTTACTTTATCCTAATTTGATACAACTTATTTATATGTAAATATACTTATTTCACCAAAGTGATTTTTATTTTGAGTACATCTGTATTTCACCTCAGTTGGGCTTTCTATCTGCTCCACTTCCTCTTCTGAATCGGTTTCCTGCCAGCCTCTCTCCCCTGACTTCCCCTGTTTCCTCTTGTCCCCCATTCTCAGGAGAAGCTCTTGGCTTGAAGCACTCTTGAGAAAATGAAGGGGGCAAATATACATGTGATATGTTCAGGACTGGATAATGGTGCACTTGTTTAATGTAATTGGCCTGGAAAAGCGCTGTAATTTGTAACTGGAGAACCCTGACTTGACTTGAGAAAAATGTAAATGTGCAGCAGAGGAGCCTCTTGGTTAATCAGTTCTCACAAAGAGAATACTTTAAGTTCATTAGTGTTCCATTTGCATATTCGCCCTCATAAAGGAAGTGTTAATCCCAAATGAACCTCTATCAGAGAAATGGGTTTATTTTATAAGTTTTCCTTTTATTGCCCCAACTGAAGAGTATGCTTGCAATCACAGCAAAAATATATCTTTCCATTAATAGTCAATAGACTGTCTTTCATGGTTTATGTTTTATGCAGTGCATATGTTTAGCACTAATATGCACACAGTAACAGGCCTAATAGTGCACATCTGAGAGTATTTAGGAGTTCTTCAGAATTGTAAGATATTTTTTCAGGAACATTTGCTGTTGTAGTATCTAAAACTGAGACAACTACACTAGAAGCAGGGATTGCTTTCTGTCTACAGTGCAAAAATACATGCACAAAAGGAAAAAGAAATGTTGCACATGTGGGCGGATAACCACACAATAAGAAGAAGAATTTCCTTAACGATGACAACTATCAACTGGCTGCATTAGCAGACTTAAATGGTATAAAGAAAAGCTTTATATAGAGCATCAGAAACAAGTGAAAAAGGCTTGTATTGTGTTAAATTCTTCTGCATTGTTAGCTGAGAATTTTAGCTTAGAAAAGGAAAGGTTCATGATTTTCATACTGGAACAAGGCACCAGAGTTTAATTTAAAAAGCTTTCTGATTGACCAAAATGTTTCAAATGCTGTTCTAAGGAGGAAGACACTGCAAATTAAATAAACAACAGTACACAATACTGATTTCATGTGTGCCAAATCATTGGTTTATACATTTCACAAACAACTTTGATTGGAGAAACAATATACCACCCAGAGACAAGATGGGTGCAGAGCATCAGGTTAAAGTAAATATACTTTTTGCATTTACACAATAAAGTGTCATCTAAGTGTATTAAACACATTCATATAAAGTTCTTGTCAAAACAAGCAAGTAAAGTACCATATTTAATTCATTTACCACTTGAATTCTACATGAACCATTTTGGTTTTTAAAGCTATAGAGCATTTTAAAAATATTACATTCTGACTAAAGGGTAAAAACATTGTAAAATTTTTTTTTCACATAACACATTTCCATTTTGCATTAAAGCTATCTCAAATATACCATGCTTTATTGCTTCTCATGTAACTTTTCACCTGCAATGCAAAAATATACCACAGCCAGACTTTTCTGCTGCCTGGCTAATACCTATCATTTGTCAAAAGCTAAAAATATATAATTTACACTGAGTATTTGTAGTATATGTATTTGCAATGTAAAAAGCAGCACCATCTAATCGCAGTTTATCTTTCCTGTATAAGTGTTGGTGTAAAGTTGGTTTCAGTTTGACGTAGCAGTTCTGGCGATCTCCCAGAACATCTCTTTAGCCTCGTCAGCCTCTGATTCCTGGATGTTACCCACTCTGAAGGAGGAAATTATGCGTTGGTAGAGGAAAAGAGGTTGAGAGAGTTGAAAACAAAGCCATCAATATGATTGGTTGTCTGGACAGAGGCCAAAGATAGGACAGAAGGTGGGAGGAGGAGAGAATGGGAAGCAGGAGAAAGGGGAGGGTAGGAGGTACAGAAAGTAGGCAGGGGAGATTGTCTTCAAGCCTTTAAAGTGCCTCCAGAGAGGTCAAGAGGATGCAAAGTGTGCCGGGCATTTCCATACCTGATCCCAGCGTGTGTGAGCACATCCTTTTGTATACTTGTCCGAGACAATTTTAGCTCAGCAAGTATGTTCAGCAAGTATGTTTCATCATTATACCCATACTGAACCTGTTTCCTGAATTGGGCAACTACCCATCCTCACATGTCCATTTGAAGAGGACATCATTTTGTACTGTTCCCTCTTTTCCACAGACAAGGTTGATATGGATCACACTTTTTTTTAGTTGGATTCAATTATCTCATTGAGCAAATGAAGTGTTCCATTAGTGTTCTCACTCTCCACTTTATTTATTGACTCTCCATCAAACAGGACATAGAGAGGGTTAAACCTGTAGTCATCATAAGACCTTGTGGCGATGCATTTCCCTATGTTATGTTTTTTTTGCTTAAATTCTATTGCAAAAGCCAAATCCTCACAGCCTCTGAGTGTCCATTGAGCTAGCCTATGTTCAAGTTTAGAGATAGCGACATAAAAGAGTTATGAGATTAAAATCATGCAATGTTCATGCTGCAAACCTTGCAATGTGCCAAAGTGAAAACAATTATGCAAAAGAAAGGAGTTAGCCAATATTCCCCTACAGAAAAGTGGAAAAACTCATTTTCAGGGTGGCAGAAGGTTTATGTGGCAATCTTTCACAATCAGAAAGTTTAAAATAGCCGAACCTGTAACAAACAAGACTGAACAAGGACCCATTGACCTGTCTATGCTGGCAGTGAGGAGGATGGGAAGAGACACATAAATCTGCAATGCTCGCTCACTGGTAAAAAGAAGTTGCAATGTTTTTATTGGGAGATCGTGTAACTGGAATGAAAGAAGGATTTATTACAAGGCTTAAAAAAAATCTTTTCCAGTGTTACCAAGGAGTGAGAACACAACGGCTTGCTATTTTTATGTATCTTTTTTTAGGATTTTGGCTTAGTTCAGAACAGATTTTCCTAATCACAAAGCAAAATCAAATGTCCTGTTACATACATGGTTAGTAAGAAAAGACTGCTGAAAAAAAACCCACCAGCAAACAAAGCAAACATATTTCAAACTCTTGATCCGTTGTCATCATATAAGAATACATTGTGACCACATATTAATTAATTTAGTGATATTTCTGACCTAAAATTATTGACCAAAACATTTAACTCTGTAGACAAATATGGAGCACATGGTTAGTTATCTTATGCTAAGATGGATAACTAAAAACACTAAATAAAACCAGAAATCATTTTCAAAATATTTTAACATGGGAAAAGTCAAAACTGACATGTCATGGTAGTAACTTAACACATTAATAAACCCCTACCATGACCCTTTGTCCTGAATAAAAAATATCCTCTCTATATGTACCTCCTGACATTCGGGATCCAAACGCCTGCTTGCTGCCATACAAAAGTGGGAGCTTACAGCAGGATTTTGAAACAAGTCTTCTCTCTCTGATTTTTCCAATCTCCAATATGCCTGGCTCTTCTCTACCCTCCACAAATGTTTCAGTCTAGTTTTGGGTGAAGACAGACCAACTGTGTATTAAAGTGACAGTGAGAAAGGAGGAAACGAAAGAAAGAGGCAAAGGGAGCAGAACTGCAGGACAGCTTGGAGAGCAGCATGAGGCCATGCTTGTCACTTCTCCTTCCACCCATCGCATCTACTGGCAATAGGCTTATGCACACAAGAGCGCCTACTGTACCTGGGCATCTGTGGAGCTCCGCTAGGTGGGTGGGGGAGCACCACAGGCCTTGCACCTCTTTAGCAGCCAGGCAATCTGCTTCGTGAGCCCCGGGCCCTGCCTGTTGGAATGAGGAGGACACACTCACGCTCTCGCACACAAAACACGCCTGCCACCCACTGCGGAGCATGGTCATCGCTGAGGCAAGATGGTAGATGAGGCACAACACACACATGCCCACATGGAGCCTTTACTCAGTGATGAACTGACACAGCAGAAATTCCCAATCAGGGGATGCTGAGACCACAGGGGGGCTTTCAGAGTTGTCATAGAGGAAAGTGGCAAAAGTAGTCTGATGTGTTTAGAGAAACTTTAAGAAAGGGAGATATTTTTCAATTTTTACATTAGGCAACAAAATATTCACAGCAATTTAGATAATTGTGATTAAATATTTAACTAGATCATACATTAATGGCTTAGATTATTGATATGTTTTACAAAATTTGTCAGTATGGTGGTTGGCTATGTTTATCTCAGCTCACTCCAGAGTGAGAACGTTGTCCTCTTTTGAGACCATCGATAAAATGGTATAAAATTAGACTTAGTTGAAATAAGCAGCAAAGTTGAAGACTTGAAAACTTATATATACAGTACAGACCAAAGGTTTGGACACACCTTGTCATTCAAAGGGTTTTCTTTATTTTCATGGCTATGAAAATTGTAGATTTATTATGTTATTAACCTGACAGGGCACACCTGTGAAGTGAAAACCATTTCAGGTGACTACCTCTTGAAGCTCATCAAGAGAATGCAGAGTGTGTGCAAAGCAGTAATCACAGCAAAAGAAACTAGAATATAAGGCGTATTTTCAGTAGTTTCAGTAGAAATATGTACTAAACTTTTTTGTTTAGTACATATTTCCACATGTGTTAATTCATAGTTTTGATGCCTTCAGTGTGAATCTACAATGTCAG
>CAEFZY010069912.1:0-12698 GCA_903066815.1 Brachyrhaphis roseni
TGTGTAGAGGAAGACGCAAGTTTAATGTAACGTAACGCGTCTCAGTGCTCAGGAGGAAGATGAAGACGGCTCTCACCAGTATGTTTTTTTTAACCATCCCTGTTAGTGCTGTGCTACCATGTTGCTGCTGTGTTACTGCCGCGTCACAGGCACTATTTGGAAAGAAAAGCTAAGGTATATTACTAAAACTTTGAAAACTCTTTCTGTGTACCGTCTGTATGTAGGCACATGCGGCTTATAGACAGGTGCGGCTTATGTATGCACAAAATGGTTTTTCCCTTGCAAATGTGCTGGGTGCGGCTTATAATCAGGTGCGCTCTATGGTCTGGAAAATATGGTAGTCTTTTTAAAAAACTACAACACCTAGACTCTTCAAACTTGGACTAGATGATTCTCAACTAGTAGCTCAATATTTAGAACCTAGTGTGGGATTTGTGAAACCTTTATTTGATTTGTGGAACTTCAATGGAGGACAATTTCAGCACCGTTTTTTCTCTATGTAACTTTAGGGGCTCTGTACCAGACCTATAGTCCTTTTGTTTTTGTTGTGCTCCCGTTAGCACCTCCACTCCAAGTGAGGAGTTGAACAGTTTAATCAATAGAATAATATTTAATAGAATTTATATGCAATGATTTAATTTAATAGAATCAGCAGAGCAGTATTATATCGCTCGTTTTTTCCATTGTGTCTGATACAATACCTTGAAGTCAGAGCTGCAGATGCTGATGGTGTCGGCATCATCCTTCTGTCTACGTTTCCTCTTCTGGAAGGAAAACAGTAGGCTGAATTTCAGCATAAGATCACAGTTCACATTCAACACGGTGATGAATGATTTAGGTCCACTGCTTAGGATCCACTGGTCCTTCTGATGCTGAGACAGGGCTTGTTAGAACCAGGGCACAGAATCTTGTCTGAACGCAAAGAAGACCAGATGCAAACAGCCTCTGGTCTCCCTGTTGGAACCTTGGACCAGTTCTGTTAGGAACAGGAACAGAACTGGTCAGGAAAAGGTCAACAGGCAGCAAGTGAGAACAGAGACAGCTTGTTGTAAAGGCCTTACGATGCTCTGGTGGTCCCTGGGCCCCCTGGGGCCCTGCTACTGCCCATTAACCAGCAGACCTGAGTGCCTCTGTCTGAACACAAAGGAGGTGAAAACCTGCATAACCAGTGAGGTGAAAAGGACCAAAATGGATACATAATGGTCAGGGGTGGGTGACACTGTTTGTTTTCCCACATCCATAAATATCTCAGGGCTGTTTGCTCACCAACACCACCCCCACAAACACACATCTTTAAGCTCCTGCTGCTTCTGACTGCTAGCTTAACATAACAACAAAAGCTGCATTTTGTTCTGAACATGTTATGCTGTGAACAAAAGGTTGTGTTTAAGTGACTTTGACTCAGCAGAGTTTCAGTCAGAGCCCCAGATGAGCCAAGCAGAGGGATGTATCTGCTGCCTTTAGTCTGCAGCAGCAGCAACAGTAAACCAACCAGGACCCTTACATCATCTCAATTTGCTAAAAGTCTTACCTTTCGATAATGGTGCTAAGGCTTATTCAAATCAGGATCCTTTTTTTTTACACAAATCAATTCTTTTCAATCCTACAACAACAACAACAAAAAAAAAAACAGGGGGATTACAGCAAATATCTTGCATTAGTTCAATGAGGTTAAATTCAAATGTGTAACTGACGATTACGTATGAAGCTAACAGCCCACAGGCTTAAGACAATCTCCCTGGTAATCCTGTTCAAATAAAAATATCTCCAGTCTTGAATCATTTTGAACAGATACAATCCTAGCCACCAAGTTTGATGTGAAATTACTTCTAGAAGCAGATTTTCAGCTTGACCAGTGTTTACACATAATCACTGGTTACTACTGCCAGTTTGGAGCAACAACAACACTGTTCAGTACTGTTGTTGTTATGAAGTGAAGAAGTTATTTTCCGTGTTAGTGAGTTATTTAATAAGGAAGTCTGAGGAGGCAAAGGGAACTGAGAAGCTCTTTAAAAGTAAACTTGACATGTGGAAAGCTCATTCAGAATGTGAAAGTGGACAGCAGGAAGGCCTGAACACACTCCAGAAAAGTTTGAAGATTTACAATGAAAATATATGTATAAAAGCATCTCTTCAGCCTTAATTGGTTATTTTGTTTTATGATAATGTTAAAAAATTCTGTTATTTATTTGTATTCAGTTTTTGCACATAACTTTATACTGATGGCGTCATTTTAAAATATTAAATCAGATGTTCTCATCAGTATTTGAGGAGCCTTTTAACCAAATACATTTTCACAAACTGTTTGTGTGACATTTGAGACTTCAAAGTACAGCTGCTATATGTGGATATATAAGTGATAAATATGTGGACAGTATTCACACATATATAATATGTGAATACTAAGAATATGGGGTTTTCATCATAACACTGGAAGCAGAATAAAGTAATTACATGATTAGAATTGCGGTGGGATGTTATAACTTATACTTCAACAACAATAGAAAAATCGAATCTAAATAAATACGTTCTCACTTAAGTAATTCCTTAGATGGATGCTTCTTTCTTTTTCCAAAAACTTTTCTTTAATATACAAATTTTATGAGATGTACTAAAAGAAACAGATGATGATTTTGGTGAGTTCCTTCCTTTACTGTTCATAGCTCAGACATAGAAATATTAACTTAGATTAGTATTTTGTTCAAAGAAAAAGAATGGATTGGAAGAACATAATTATGAAACTACTGAGTTGAAGGCTATGCAGCCCTTTTAACAGACTTTCAGGGAAGGCAGCTAAAGTTAGTAAATCACAATGATTCATGTCTCTGCTTGCATCAAATGTGTGAAACCTCCTTCCAAGTTTAATATCGCCTCAAGCTCAAGTTTTAAACACAAGACGAAAACAACCCACGTGCAATATGTGTATGAAAACACACTGAGGGGCAATGGAGAAAATGAGCCGTCCTGTTCCTCCAACCCCAGGAAACCTCCCTGTCAGCAGTTTGCACATGAACCCAGATCGAGCTGCAGCCTGTTGAAACGGAGGGAACAGTCCGATGTAAACACCGACTTCAAAAACACGGCCCGCCTCGCCTCCTCACACACACACACACACACACCCACACCCACACACCCCAGCAGGCTTCAGAGACCAGCGTGGTTTACCTTATTACTAACACACAGGAGTGCCTGACAGATTTGTAGGTTAGAGTGCAGACATCGAAACACATCTGCTGAAATGACAGAAATGTCAACAGAGACAGTCTGTTATCTCCCAGTCTGATGAAAGAGTTACGGGCTGCTGTGGCTCAAAAGAGCTAAAATGTTTTATGCCATTAAATGATGGTTCTAATGTTCAGAGAAAAGCTATGCTATGATTTGAGAAGCAGCTTTGTCAGAACTGGTCTGGATTATGTTAGAAGGAAAAAAACAAGTAAAAAAACAAACCAAAAAAACATTTAGTGGTTGAAAGAGGGAAGCAAATCCATGTGACCTTTGAACTGGCAGAATCATAGGGTTAACTGAAGCTGAACAGTTCCCTATACTCATTGTTTAGGGTTGTGTTATTGTACTCCTGCACTTCAACCTCATGTAAATGAGAGTAAAGGCAAGAGCTGGCTGCTCTGCAGGGCATTTGAAAGCACAGTGGGGGGAAGTTTGGAGCTGCAGGCACCATTCTAACTGTAGTTTATTTCAGCTGTGAAACACATGCAGTGCTTGATACCTGGAAGCAACAAAATCTGATCTAACAGGAATGTTTCATAGATAAGAAAGAAAGCTTAAGAGAGGTTGTTGAGGTTCTGATGCAGTACTTTGCAAAAAGGGTTTTGTTCCACATTTGTTCTCATGATTAACTACCAAGTTTGTGAGGAATACAGCACATGCAACGGAACGTGGAAGGAAATTCATGCATCGTTTTCATCAATTTATTGGTAAAAATCTGAAAAGTGTGGCATGCATTGGGGGCTCGAGAAAGACTTCTTATACTGGTGCGCCAAAACTTTTTTTCAGGTGAGCCAACACAAAAGGAAGGTGCGTTCAAGTTTTTGACAATGTCACATTTAACATTGTAGTTTTACAGTTTTTTTTTTTTTTTTTTTTAAATAATCATCATTAAAGGCAACATTGACTTAAAACAAATAATTAATCTAGTAAACATAAAGTTCTTTTATTGAAGCAGATTCAAGCCAGGCAGCTTAATGAAGTGCTTCAACTAGCTGAAGTGTAAACTTCATGCCTTATTGCCTATTATGTCATAATTTCCCTATAAAATTCTGAAACAGTAAAAAAAAATAAATCTAAATCATAAGTGTTGAACAGCTCATGAACATCTGAAGCTGAAGAGTTCCCTATACTCAAGCCATTTTCCTTATGGAGAATTGTTTTGGACTTGAACTTGGTGAAGAGAAGTTCTTCTTTTGCTACATTATAGGAAATATAGAACGGCAACAAGTTCCCAACATTAAACTTGATCATCATCATACTGGCGTCGTTTGAGGATCTGTTTCCTGCTGAAACACAGCGGGGAGAAGGGACACCTGTGGTGTCAGGCTGTGGGATGCTTTTCTCCAGCAGAGTAAATACATGCAAGGCAAACCTGTCTGAAAACCTTCAGAAGACCAGAGGTCGGCGTGGTTAAAGCTCTTCCTGCCTGAACTTGTAGCAAGAACACAAGAGTCTGTTTCTGACCGCTGTTAATTACCTCCACATTCCACCACATCAGCCGTGTTTGATCTCCTTCAGCCTGGCACAAAGCTACAAACCTCACTCACATTTTCATCATGGCTCGCCTTCTATGCAAGTGTGAGAGAATGTGCAGCATTAAACTTCAATGCTAGGGTGGAGGTAAGAGGGGCATGTGATTACAGCATTCTCATCACTGCCAACTATTTGGAAGGTTTATAAAATAAAAAAAGGGGAGAAAAAAGTGGGGGAGAGCTGAAAAAAACTAAGATGTTCCACATGGTGTTAGGAGATGACCTAAGTGTGCACTGTTTGAGAATCAAAGGCAGCAGGTTGGCATGAGATCAAGAGCTGCAGGCCTTCTGCTTTTATTCCACCTCTGGCTGCAGATGACGGATGGATTGGGTTTCGAGCAGCTGTAAACCTCGCAGCTCGACATCGACCCTTTCCTGTTTCTAATCACCGTTTTGTTTGACTCTAAATCTGAAGCAGATCAGTTTTTTTTTTTCATTTTTAAATACAGCAAAGTTCTTCTGGCTGTTGTGTACGTTTGGTGGAGGGGTGAAGTCTTTTTTCATGCCACTTGGTCTCTGCCTACCGGAACAAAGAGTCTTCAAGCCACAGCAACAGCAGCCGTCACTGATCCTGGAGCAGCTACATGGACACATGTGACATAGAAATCCTGGCTAGACTAAACCTACAGCTCTTGTCAAAAAGACAACAGGTACTACCTGTAAGGTGGTTTTGTTAACTCGGGCTTTCAGCCGCAGGATCTGGATGTTCTCACATGGGAAAGCGGCTTACACACACATTGTCTCAGCGAAAAGGAAGCTTAGCTCCCAGTCTGCATGTCACTACAAGTTATGCACATCTAGAGGCAATTTATATGATTGTTTGTAAATCAGCTCAAGTTTGGTCAGAATGGATGGAGAGAACTGCAACAAGTTCCAAACTGGGTTTAAGTCTGGACTTTGACTGAATTCACTGATTTATTTTCAGACGCTGAACTCTGGAATGCTGTTTTATAACCTAACCCTGTTGTAAACATCCTTCACACAACAGCTGCACTTTTACTCATCTGAAAGTACACACAGCTGGACAGTAGTGTGCTGACTTCTGAATCCAAATGGTTTTACTGTGGGGTATCAGAGTAAAATGGGGGCGGATACACATCCGTGGCAAATAGGAGTGCACAGATTGTAGTTTTTTGGCTGCAAAAGCCTGACTTGCTCATGCTGATTTTTTTGTCTCAATAGTTGCTAAATATAGCAGCAGTTGCTAAGCTGGCTACAGTGGGGTGACATTAGTTCTCTCTCATGGCAGAGCAAAAGGGAACAGTGGCTCATCTCCCAAAATTAAGGATTTATTGGTGCAAACCTCCCAGATTTTTATCTGCAAGATCTTTTGTTTCGTGTCTCATTTTTTTATTCATTTCACATCAAATCCCAATAAAAAATACTGAGGTTTGTTGTTACAGAGTGAAAAAGTTTTTTCTTGCTAAATTTAAGTTTTTCCTCTCTATTGTTGCTACAAAAATTACACGTAGTTTCCTCCTAATATTGACTCTGAATCTGCTGGTTAATGAATCTGTTGTATGATTATGCATTTGAATTACACCTGTTTACATGTAAGTGTATTCTGGTTTCCTGGGATGACAGGAAACTTTACCAAGATGGAGTCATAAAAATAAACTGAAGAAAAATGTAAACTGAATGTTGCTTTGAAGGAGAGTGTCTTACAGGAAGTCGCCTCCAACTGCTGTGACAATAAGCAGTGCTACTGTTTAAGACTTCGCTGGAAGAATTATAGCAACAAAGAATCAGCCAAGCACCAGAGCTGGGAAATGAGCAGTCACAAGAAAATCATAAACATGAATATGGAGTAAATTGTTCAGCTTTCTTCACTTTATAATTCTCACTATAACCCGCAGTAGAGCTAGAAGCAAACTTGAAAAAAAACAACAACAACAAAAAACAAAGCAGTATATACTCACCAAAGTGAAATCCCACTGTGCTCCAGTAGTGAGAAAGGTGAAAGAGCCCCCCCTCTGCAGTGACCTACATAATCATATAAACAATTAGAAGGGAGGATAAGGATAAAAAGATCATTCATCTACATGACAAGTTTTTTTTTTTTCTTGAACATTTGGGGGAAGACTGCTTCAAACAACCATTGATTGTCCCATGACCCGGCTTAGAAGTGAGTAAATCTGACTTCAAAGCATTCACAAGGGAGATATGAAAGAATTGTTGCTCAGGATGGTGTCATGAGGAAACTTTTCCCTCCCCGTACCTACCACAGCCTCAGCATGATGCAGCTGCAGCCCCGACCAACACAGACAGATAAGGATCCACCCGGTCAGGGAAACGCAGCATAATCTCAGTGGGCCTCCTCACTGACCTCCAGGCTGACTCTGGACCATTTACTTTACTATTTGAAGGAGGAGTCATAAGTTACCCCTCTCTCACCCCCTCCCCCCTCCCAAAAAAGTTTCTTTTTTTGGCCTTGTCCCCAGAAAGGTTATTAAAGTTAAGTATAAAACTAAAACATACTGAAATTCCACATATGATCATTTTCATGTTTAGGAATCTATTTATTAGTTTCCTAAACATGAATCTAATAAATAGATTCATGTTTTCGTGACATTTTGTGAAATTGTGAGATTTTTTATTTTTATTTAAATGTTTATTTTACACAGGAAGTTTATGGCAAATTACGGCAACTCCATATTCCTCCTTTCAGAACTTACACGACAGCAAAGGTTTGGATACAACGACAGTCAGTTTTTGTTCAACAATAATTGAAAACATTTTTTGGAAATTCATTACTCAATCGATGTAAACATAATCACAATACAATACTTTGACCTTTTTGAAATATGCACCTAAAAATTAACAAAAGTATAAAAACACTTAAACCACTATTATAACTAATAAAAACTAAGCTACGACTAAACAATATTTAATTAATAATAACTAATAAAAACTGGCAAACCCAGTTTAAAAATGAATGAAATCTGACTGAACTGGATGAAATGTAACAATAAAAACATAAAACTAAAATGAAAAACCCAAAACTATTACAACCCTGGTCTCCAACCATGGAGGGTGGATCCCTGCTGTGCTTCAGCTCACTACTAATGTGTTAAAGCATCACAGTGATGTTTGGGTGAATAAGGTCACAGAGGGAACAATTACACAACCCATCATGCTCAGCGAACTAATGCAATCACTGAGATCAAAGCAGCAAAAAGGATTAGTCTGGTCCCAACAATTAACTGAAACTCCGTTGAAGCATTTATTTTTTCACATTGTATAAAACCCGCTTGTATGAGAAATTGGCCCCAAATTACCAAACATGGCAAAGTGAAGCATGGAAGTTATGAAAGAACTAAATTAATGGCTTACAACTTCAATGCAGACTGGGGGATGAAAACCCAATGCGGATTATCAGACCCAATGACAAGAGGGTGAATCAAAACCACTGCTGATGCTCATCCTGTATAAATAAAGTCTGCAGTGTCTGAACATTTAATGATACTGAAGATGAATCTCTTTTGGGGGGTCTGAAAAAGGCATCCGGGGAATGTCGAGCTGCTCCGAAACACTTGTTCAGTGTGTGTGTCCTGCGAGCACTGAGTCATTCCAGTCATACTACACACACACACGCCAACTGTCGACCCAAAGCAAGAGCTGCAGGCAGTTTTAGACCTTCCTCCAGCTCTTCACGACTCGAACCCTGAGTCATGCCCTGAGAAGTCACGCAGAGCTTTAACGAAGATGATCAACATGGAGCTTGTCATATTAGAGTAGCACACTATTCACTTTATGGTGACATAATAGACCATATGAGAATTAAAGAAGTTTACCTGAAAAATATAAATAGAATACTGCATTGTAAATGAAAATAAAAGGATAGAGTTGTATGCAGAGATGCTTCTTTTTCTGAGTGGTGTGGAGAGACTTTTTATAATTCTTGTTCGCAATTTCAGAAACTGGGTAGAAACTAAAAAGTTTGAATTTCCTGTGAAAATCCAGGTTGAATGCAGAAAGCTGTTTAACTGAAGAAGTGAGTCAAAGCAGAACTGCTTGTTAAAGAGTCCAATGTAACAGAAATAAAAGGCAAAAAATGTAATGAAGAAATACAGTAATAGAATACTGAACAACAGAAGCTAACAATAAAGCAGAGACCTTCAAGCAGAAGCAGCTTGAAGCTTGTTTTATGCTTAATCCATGTACATTCCATAGGGCAAATAGACGTGTGGAATCAGGCCGACAACTTTTGCAGCAAAATCAGTGGCTGATTTCTACTTGCTGGGGACGAGCCTGATAGCCTGGCTTCATCCAGAGGGTCTGGACCCTCGGCTGTTGAGAGACAATTGCTTCCTGGAGACGTGGACTCTGTTTAAGTTGGAAACGATTGGATTTTATTTTACTTACTCACACTTATGTTACTGGAAACTGTGTGTGCTGTAAACAGCCTTGTGGGGATTAGGATCACAACATTTTGTCAGCAATCAAATGTTTTAAACATTCCTCTTGCTCCGACTTTACTGCTAAATATTTGGAAGCGTGACCAACACAGATTGAACGGCTTTGTTCTCTTCCTCTGCTGCCATTGTCAAACTACAATCCTATTTAGGCAGACTGCAATTCTAAACCAGTGCAGGAAATCTATCTCAATGGCAGAAATTCATAATGAAGCCAGATGAGAACTAAATGGAATTGCATACAATGACCAGGCAAACATGTCGGTACTCTGCTAGACTTTAGGGGGCAGCGTAGAGCACCAAGGGAAAGTATACATTCATATGCAACGTGTCTAGTAGTAAAAACCACAATTGATAGTAGCAACAGTAACTTGCCACCATCAGCGTACGTGAATGGGTGAATGGCTGACTATAGCATAAAGCCCTAGTCTGTAGAACTATTTACCATTGCAGAACAAGTGTGACATAGCACATTATGTCCCACACACCAAGACATTTACACAAGTGTTGTTTTTTGGAAACTCAATAGGACTTGATCACATTAAAGACAAATTGACAACAAACATAAAGTAAAGAATCAAATGAAAAACAATGAGGGAGACAGGTTCCATGAGTCCTGGGACCACCCACATTAAATGTATGGTGGGGAAGCAGCAGTTGCTGTTCAGGACCAAAACACACTGCAGGAAACAGGAGAATGAGAAGCTTTGTGGGTGTCCTGAAAGGAAGTTCGGGATCAAAGATTACTATAGGTGTTGATCTGACCTCAAACTGTTTTATTTTGAGGAGAGCAGACAAACCAGTTTGTGTGAAAAATATTGCCATCTTTCGATATTGTAGTTCAGTAAGACAATACCCAGGATGAACACTGGCTTCTTTACTTGACACTTTTTGGCTAAAGACCAAAAGTGTCAAGTAAAGAAAAGGATGTGTGTGTTGAGAGATATGCTATGGGTTGAAACCAGACTTGCCAGAAGATGGTAGTTTTTTTCAGCTCAGGTGGCAAAACAAAGAACGATCATAAAAGAGAGAGAACCATAAAAACATAACAGAATTTCTCCTTAGAAAGAAATACCACACTAACTTATATTACCCATTTTTGTAAAAGTCCAAAAATTTACAAAGTTATTTTGAATTTTGCCAACCTTTTCTAAAGTGATACTTCAAATTGCAAATGAAAAAAACAAACAAACACAATTCCAACACTGTTTATGCCTCCTGCAGAAGACGTGGAAAATATACAAAAGAAATCACCAAGGGGCTCTTTTCACCACTCGACAATATCCTCAAAATTCCCCCTCAGATTATTCTCCACTGAAGTCTCTCAGGAGAATAAAAGAACATGACAACCTTTCCAGAACACAAAATAGAAACTTCAAGAAGGCAGGGTAATCTAAACCATTGGTCTAAGCATGAGTATAGACACCAGTCAGGACATACCTTACTGCAACCCAAAGCCACAGAGGCCACCTTCGTGACTGTGACTCAGGGTATAAATATGACATAGTGGCTCATTCCTTTCAGCCACTAGCTACCAACCTGGAATGAGATCCATGTTAATGTGGCCTTCATGCAAAGTGAGCAGGATAGTAAGGAAGGTAAAATGTAACTATCAGAGAACTGCATCAATACTTGAGATCTTGCAGTCAACAAGTCTCCACAACAACCAATATCGATGAGAGGTTTGCAAACGATGCCAGGAAACGAACGATCACAAAAAAAGCATTTCCTGTTCTGCCATCAGTAACATAATCATGTAGAGTTCACTAAACTCTGCTGGGAGTTTAATTAGAACTGTGTGCTTAGGTCAGATAAGGCAGCATAACCTCTAAGCAGCAAACACTCCTATGTGCATTGGTGCAACTTAAAGGATGAACATATAGAAAAGGACCTCAGTCACAGTTAGGATGATCTGTGAGTCTGTGGGCCTGGTTCTCTTCTGGTAACCTTGTTAGGGTTCATGACATCACAAAGTCTTTGACATACGACCAGATTTTGAATAAAAGCCTGATCATAAACTAAAAAGTGTTATTGCTGTTACTAAACATGATAATGATGTGAAGCATATGAGTGAATGAACAAAGACGTTTCTTCCAGAGTTAAAATTCTATGGGAAATCTGTGGAGTGACATAAAGAGAGACCCAGGACTCTGGATAAACTAAGGAAAATGTGCAAGAAGAAAGAGTCTCAGATCTCTTTGTTTTTGTTATCTTATTAGTAGAAGAGAGTTCTGATTCCATCACTCTGTTATCTTTAGCACTTAGGGAAATGCCATTAGTGTCCAGTGAGAGCATCTGCTTTTGTGAAACTGTCCAAATATTACGTACAATGTATTTCATTGGAATATGTCAGCCATTGTTCTCTTGCAGATGGAAAGAACCTCTCCTCCAGGATTATGCTATATTTTGATGAACCCTGAGATAATTGTCTGTTTCTTTAGCTGATTGAAATGTTTGAAAGAATAAATGTTTGAAAGAATAAAATTTGTGTTTTATTCAATCAGGATCTTAATGGAAGATGCTCAGTGTTGAAGTCAGAATCAATTCAAACCAAAATCTACACAAAATGTATATAAACCAATCAGTGACTTAACACTATTACTTCTATTAAAACTCCCTTTTGAACACATAAAAATGCTGCGAGTATCAAGTGTTCCATATACCGGATGCCTCTCCTGAGCTTTTATCTGATCTCTGTGTTGTGGTGAAACTGAAAACTCTACCTAGTGACGTCCATATCTGATTCTCACACCTGACTTATTCCTCCTAGGAATAATGAAATGAGATGCAGCAATAAAAAGCAAGTTGCTGGTGAGAAAATATCAGAAGTTGTAAGTTCAATCTTATTATGCATGTCAAAATGTGTACATCTTCCAATGAATGTTTAATTGGGAGAAACCAGATCCCTGCTTGGTGTATTAAACTCCCTACAGATAGATGAGCAACAACTGTGAACCTTAAACACAGGATCTAAGGTGTAATTGAAGGTTGTATGTGTGTTTTCTTTAAGTCATGAGGTCATAAACAGACTCCACAGTGACTGAGTCACTAAACTTACCCAACATCACGAATCCTATACAAGGAGCACTTGACGCTTGTGTTTACCTTCTTTAGTTACTGATATGACTGTGATTTTGACTGTCACCACCTGTAACGGTCCAACCAGCAAGGAACAAGGACAAAGGCATATATATAAAAAATATCTTCTATTTAATTTCCAAAAATCTTAACAAAAGGCTTTTAACAACAAATCTCAAAAATATAAGCAAAATGGGCCCAAAAGAAATCAACTAAGGCATACATAACTCAACATAACAAACCAAAAAAACTGACCTAACACAATGAACACACAGGGGAATTTATATACAAAGGCTAGCCTACACAAACGAGGAGGGGTGGGAGAGAAGACAAAGACAAACAATGCATAAACATAAATAACTAATTCAAATCAAAACATTTTAACTTTAACACAACTATAAAACAAAACAACCTAACACCATAAATGTTTTAGCAGTTATGCTATAAG
>CAEFZY010069920.1:0-20845 GCA_903066815.1 Brachyrhaphis roseni
GGTAACTTTATTTATTGTTACTGTTAAACTAAAATCTCCAGCATGGGGAAATGGGATGACCTCGGATTTTCTTGACACACACCACATTAAGAAAAACTAGATTTGGATCTGGGGGACTTCTCTGAGAAGTGAGCAGAATGGTGGAAGAAGAATGTGTGAGAGAGAGGGAGGGAAGCAGATGGCTGGAAATACAGCCTGCTAAATTATTCATCCTGAATGGAGTCTGGAGATAGATAGATGGATAGGCGCTGGCTTGGACACTTTTATTAGGATTCTGAGAGCTGTGAGGAGAGTGGTTCAAAACTCTGCAATTGCCTTTTGAGCCTAAGAAAAATGATTGCATGCAGCAGCTTTTTGATGGAGGGATTGCGCCTTAAGTATTCCACCAAACCAGGAATTAAGCATTAATGCTTAAATGGGAAACTTTAAAAGTAAAGTTAAACTTTGTAATTTTGGTCCTGTGTACTTCCAGGACAATCCAAGAGCTTCATACCTGGTTGCTTAAA
This sequence comes from Brachyrhaphis roseni, assembly GCA_903066815.1. Taxonomy (NCBI): domain Eukaryota; kingdom Metazoa; phylum Chordata; class Actinopteri; order Cyprinodontiformes; family Poeciliidae; genus Brachyrhaphis; species Brachyrhaphis roseni. The sequence goes on from CAEFZY010069920.1 coordinate 507, forward strand.
ATGAAATAGTTGTTTGTGTTGTTGGTGTTGACTTAAAAAGCGTCCCCACACAGTTTAAGGTTTCAGAATAAGAACCATAGGATTGAAAAAAGACGAAAAATCACTGCAGAGGGAAATGAAATGGTGCGTACAATATGATTTTTGGTCGGAATATGAAGTGAGTGTCTACTTCTAGAAGTGCAATGATTCTTTAGTGGATCTCTGACTGTCTGTGTCATAGAACCAATAGATGACTAATTCACTATGGAATTCTAAAAGTATATTTTAAAAATGTTTTTCTAAGATGTTTGTATTAAAATAAAATGCCTTTGTTTGACTTTGGAGATAGACTCTGCTTGCATTCACTCTCCAGTCTGCTTCAGTCAGCATGGTGAGGCAGCAGATATATCCACACAGTGCATCATGTGCAACTCTGGCAAATCTGAGCACATGCTACTGAGTGGAAGGCTCCAGGGAAATAGAGTAGAGAGGAAGCTACGTGCCTTTGCCAAGGAAGGACTGTCTGGTGTCATGGCAACCAGTCCATATTACCCCACCCTCCATCAGTCAGAGATGAGCAAGCGGAGGAGAGGAGATGCACACCATCGCAAAGAGCAAAAGTAGAAATATACAAAGGCATCCACAATAGGACTTTTAAATGATCTGCCATTCCAAATATTCTGCTTGAGTAGGATTTAGGGAGAGGAATATGGGCTCCAGCTATGACCTGAGAATTAAAAGACAACAACTTGATGAGAGGCATGGATGTGCATAGGTAGAGATGAAGTGAGAAAGGAAACAGAATATGTGGTAAACCTAAACACATTATGGGGAAATGCTGTGGTTAAAAGGTGCACCTTTATCCAACACGCAGCTACACTGAAGACGTGGATGGCTGGAGGTGTGTGGAAGCATTTCATGCTGCCTCATTCCTCCTGAAGGGGATTTAGCAGGAGATCTTACTTTCTTTATATGCTGCTTCCAGCAAGCAGAGGCGGGATGCTGGGTGGGATGCAGAGCGGAGGCAGTGATGCACGACCAAACTGACAGGCAAAGAAGAAGCATGGAGCCTGCATGGTGGTAGGAAAGGCTACATGGTGCTTTTCTGTGTCAGATGAGTGTGGAGGAGATAAATGGCACCAACATGAAGAGAAGAAAGAGAGAGAGAGGAGGGAGGCTGTTTAAGGATATTTCCTCAAATGATAAGTTGACCGTGGCACCGCCATTGTCCATAGTTACATCAGAGCTTAGCTCAAACTCAGAACGAACCTCTCCTTCCCTCCCACCTCCTGTGTTGTCTGTGCCAAGATCTAAATGCTTCAGAGGCTACTTCTGATTGTTTGGAAGCCAAACAAAGTAGACTGAGAATGTGCAACTCGACGTTTTAAAACTTTAGGGGGGCCAACACGATGCCTAAAGTTTGAACCAAGTTTTATGTTGTTTTGTAATTGGTGCAAGTGACAGTAACACAGTTCTGGTTGTGCAAACGGATGCACTGCAAATTGTTCAGGACTGATTCAGGATGCTGCACAGAGGAGTGCTGTCATTTCAAGCCATTTAGAATCTCAGCCATGACTTCATGAACCAAGACAGTGTGTTCAATCACCCGCTTAGACTGTTGAACTCAGGGTGCATTTACCTTTAGAAGAATCTTAGCTTAGTTTCAGGTGCCTTGTCACTTTTAGCACAAGTGAAGTAAAAACAAGTGAAGTAAAAAACACTCATCAACCACTGTATTAAATCTTAGGTTCGACTCACTTTTGCCTAGTCTGGTCAAGAACTATCCTCTACACTTTGCTTCATCAATTCGGTCTGGACCCCTGGATATCAAGGAATGATTGCTTCCTGGAGGCATGGACTCTGTTGAAGTTTAAAATTTTACCCAATCGCTAATGTCTTAAACATTCCTCTCGCTTCGTGTTTAATTGCTCTATATTTAGTCAATACAAACTGAATGGTTTCATTCACTTCCTCCACTGCTGTGATGCCACAAGGTTAATTTAGCTGATTTTACTTGTGTGTTTGAAGAGGAAAATAAAAACTTCCACAGCGCTCTGATGTAAAGATGCAAAACAAAAATTTATTCTACAGATTTTGTGTTATCCTTTAAAGGAGCAGTTGAATCCTAGATAACCTCCACAAAACAAACTACGGATGAAAAACCATGTGGCTCTGTCGATCTTACTTGCAGTACCTTCCCTTCTCTCTGCCATCTATCCTTCATTTATGCTCCAGCACGACACACCACATTTGCATAAATTGCAAAATGGCCAATTCACAATAAAACATTATGAAATTAGCTACATGCAATATAATAATGCTATCTTTACCTCAACAAATGAACTTATTAAATTACTAATTAAACAAATAAGTTTTAACAGTAACTGAATATTTCATACATTTACTTGGCCTCCACAATTGCCATTGCTAAAACTGCAACCACCAATTATATGGATGACTAGAATTCTAAAGTGGTGCAGAAAATGAACGTCATCATTCACAACTCCTCCTTCTGTTTACTGATTGGCCCAGAATAGAAAAGGGAGTTGTGTAAGAAGGCAATGACCAAGTGTGTTCAAAATTGCCTTAATTCTTCATGAGACCAATTCAATGAGGCGTCAGAAAAATTCCTCAGAGAGTTTTCGTTCATATTGACATAATAACATCACAGATTTGTTGGCTGCACATCCATTTTGTGCTGATATAGCTAAAAGTGCCAAGTATTAGGAATAGAAGCAAATAGCAATACACTCTTAGGTGTTAAAACCCAAAAGGAAGAAGTTCATTGTGCTTGTGAATGATTTGATGAGATACTGGACATCAGAAGTGAAAATAGTTAATTTATTGATGCAGAAATTTTGATTCAAATAATATGGACTGCTATTGTGGGTCAGTTAATTATTTTGCAAATCATGTACCTTAGTTGTGAACTTTTGTAAGTTCTTACTTTGGAGAAAAATGGAAAGCAGAATTTAATTGATTAGCAAAGATGCTCTGAATATTCTAGTGAGAGCTTTATTTAAATACACACACATACACACGCACATACACAAAATAACCAATAAATTAATTCTGTTTTAAGAAAGTTGGCTTTTCTGTTTTTTCTAATTGTATCACTTCCAAAAATAATAAAACATTTTTGTTGACAATCTGGATACCTAACAATTAGTCTATAATTAAGAGAATAACTTTTAAAACACCTTAGCATCATATCTTGGCCATTTCAGCACTTAGTATGACTTAAACTTCAAATCAAGTTTTAATTAAGTCATTCATAGAATGTATGGTGCATTCACTGATCAGAAAAATATTTGATTATTCTCATAGTTTCAATGCTGATCAGCTAACAGCAACACATATGGACAAAATTGTTTTTACCCCTCGGTTATTGAAAGAAAATCTCATAATGATCACAGAAATAGCTTGAATCTGACAAAGGTAATAATGAATAAAAATCCTGTGAAAATTAGCATTAGACATAAGACATTGGTTTTCAAACATGCGTCAACAAAATTATTAAAGAAAACAAACTCAGGAAACAGACCTGGACAAAAATGATGGTACCCCTGAAAATAAGGTGACCAAAGGGACCATGTTAAATCAAGGTGTGTCCACTAATTAACATCACAGGTGTCTATATTCTTGTAAGCAGTCAGTTCACTGTGCTGTTTGGTGACATGGTGTGTACCACACTCAACATAGACCAGAGGAAGCAAAGTAAAGAGATGTCTCAGGAGATTAGAAAGACAATTATAAGCATAATGTAAAGGTTATAAGACTATCTCCAAGCAGTTTGATGTTTATGTGACTACAGACACATATTATTCAAAAATTTAAGATCCATGGGCTGTAGCCAACCTCCCTGGAGATGGCTGCAGAAAGAAAATTGACAACAAAACAAAGAGATGGATAATACAGACGGTAGCAAAAGAGACCAGAAAAACTTCTAATGAAATTAAAGGTGAACTTGAAGCCCAAGGAACATCAGTGTGAGATCACACCATCCGACACTGTTTGAGCCAAAATGGACTTAATGGGAGACGACCAAGGAGAACACCATTGTTAAAAACAAATCATAAAAAAGCCAGACTGGAATTTGCCAAGCTACATGATGACAAGCCACAAAGGTTATAGGAGAATGTCCTACGAACAGATGAGACAAAAAATAAACTTTTTGGTAAGGCACATCAGCTCTATGTTCGCAGACAGAAAAATTAAGCATATCAAGAAAAGAACACTGTCCCTACTGTGAAACATGGAAGAGGCTCTGCTATGTTCTGGGGCTGCTGTGCTGCATCCAGCACAGGGTGTCTTGAATCTGTGCAGCATATAACGAAATCTCAAGACTATCAAGGAATTGTAGAGAGAAATGTGCTGCCCATTTTCAGAAAGCTTGGTCTCAGTTGCAGGACATTGGTTTTGCAACAGGATAACAGCTAAAAGCACCCAAGAATAGCTAAGAGAAAAACAGGACTATTCTGAAGTGGCCTTCTATGAGCCCTGACCTGAATCCTATTAAGCATCTTTGGTAGGACCTGAAATATGCCATCTGGAAAAGGCTTCAAACCTGAGACAACAAGAGGAGTGGGCCCAAATACCAGTGTTGTAGTACTCGAGACCGGTCTTGGTCTTGAGACCATTTTTTGATGGACTCTGGATTTTATTTCATGTCAAGTCTGCAACTTTGGAAGTATCACTAAACTTACAGTATACTGTCCAGTTTACTTGTTAACATATTTGTTTTCACTGGATGCAAAACACACCGATTAAAATACAAACAATAATGTGACTTACCATTTACCGCAGACCCATCAGAACCTAAAGAACCAGACATCAGTATCTTCATCCCTCAGTCATTTCCTGAGACCGAAAAATAATATAAATGGCAATTTAAAGAACAAATCATACAAATAGATTAATAGTAAGTACGGTAAATAGATATTGTGAAGAGAACATTAAAAACGTTTGTTAGGATTGTGTAGAAAAAATGTTTATCTTTCATAAATACAGTGTTTTGTGGTCAATATTATTTCACCATTTTATTAATGTGGGTGACCAGTTTGGATAAGTCTTTCTATCAAGCTATAAGAATGATAGAAAAGATGCTAGCAAAATGCCTCAGACCTGCAGCCCAGAGGCGGTTCTAGACACAGACTAATAGAAATGATTCTTTGGCTCACTTGTACAGTATATTAAATGATAAAATATTGCCCTTCTTTTTGTTTCATTCTTTTTTAATTGCCCTGTAGGCAGCAATTTATTCACATGGATGTACATTTATTATTATTGATACTTTAATTAAAGATGAGTTGTACAAGTTTATGTCATTGGTTCGGGGCGCAGATGACATGTTCGCGCACACCTCACAAAGTATGTAGTTGTGCCCCTGCTGCAGTAGCTATTATTTTATTTTATTACATACATTAATATAGCAAATAAATAAAAAACAAGAACGAAAGCACGCAGAGCATGCGCATTGCTCTTTGATTGTTTTTGTCACCTGTCATGTGGCAGACATTACAGCACTTTGTGCTGCCTGGCTTCATGCAGCGGGAGAGAGGGCGAGAACAGTCACGGTGAGCACCTTGGGCTTGGTTATTTCTTGCTTTTTGCAATAAATAACCAAGTAACCAGTGTTGTTTACAGTTAGTGCATTACCTTAATTGCTATATTTAATGGTGCAGACAGTGGTGGTTTCTGACATGGGCGATATGGGCAACCACCCATGGCGTTATCTTGTTAGGGATGGCCTAACCCGCAGATTGTAGCACAGAGATGGAAGCAAAGCAGAACAAAAGTTTGTTCTGCTTTTAATATTGGTTAAATTTATTTCAGCTCTGCTCTAAGTATTTAATATCTAGGTGTTTTTATGGAAATGTGAATCTTTCAGATCAATTTGAGAAGCAATTTTGATAATATTTCACATTTTATTGTGTCATGTAGTGCACAGCGCTGGTCTTGGTCTTGACTCGGTCTCGGACCCTAAAAGTCTTAGTCTTGTCGCGGGTTAGTTGGTCTTGACTACAACACTGTCAAGTACCTGTAGAGAGGTGCAGAACTTTCATTGACAGTTACAGGAATCGTTTCATTGCAGTGAAAAGGCTGTGAAACAAATTATTAAGACTACAATCATTTTTTCCCAGGTCTATTTCATGAGTTTATTTTTCTAAATAATTTTGTTGAAGCATGTTTGAAAAGCAATGTCTGATTTTCATTTGTTCATTTTAATAGAATTTGTATTCATTAATACCTTTGTCAGATTCAAGTTATTTCTGCAACTATTGTGGATTTTTCTTTCATTAACTGTGAAAGAAAAATCGTTTAGTCCACAAGTGGAATTCTTGATCTACAGTATGTCTGCCTTAAAAATCCCTAAACCTTTGATCATGTATCAGAATTTCCATGAAAAAAAATATTTTTCTAGAACTTGTGCATTTTGAACTTTACATCTATTATTTTCTTTTTGTTTGAAGTACTATTTCTTTTAAAATGTCAGTATTAACATTAGGATGCTGCCGTCTGCAACACAGAGCTCTAAATATTAACCCTCCCCTATGCATCTCCATATACAGGTAGATGTAATGAATATTTAATGTTTATTTTCTTAAATTATCATGTTGTATTTTTTTCCCTTACAAAAAGTGCACCAGCCTTGTTGAAGTGTAACACTAAAGAGTTATTCTACAAAATGTTGAAAAAGGTATGCAAAAACAAATAAGTACAAATGATATTTACTTTTTACTTACCTTTGTTTTGTCAGATGTGTTGTGGAATTTGTATTGGCTGTCCCATAGTTGGCAAACCCACTATGGGACAGATTTCCCTCCTACAAAGAACAATAAAGCAATCAACCTAGGTTCCTGACCTGTTGTCTTTTTGCCTCCAGGAGCTGCTACAGCAACTGATCTGGATGTAAAGGCAGTAACAGGTAAGTCACAATGTGACTTTTTACTGTATGTGAGCATGATGGTCAAAGGAATAACAGACATGATCAATACTGTTCTGAAATAATCCATCGCTGTGATGCGGCGGCACGCAAAGCAGACCAAGTGACAAAAACATTTACACAAATGCTTTTGGTATGGCAAACCATGAAGTTAGAAAGTTGGTTTTAAAACCACTTACTTTGTCTCAGCTAGGTAAGACAAAGCAGAGGGATTTAAATTACATTTATTTGTGTGGTTTACAACATAAACAACTGGCTGAATAAAACTGTAACGTGATGTTAAGAGTCATCATGTTTCCTCTGCTTTGTTAAAATGTTTTCAGTAAAGCTGTGCCGATCGATCGCCCACTGATCATAATCTGCCGATTTCTGTAAAAAGTATATGAAAAAAGTGTGTGATCGGCAATCACCGATCATTGGTGATCGCTGATCACTGTCTCTTGTTGCCGATCACCAAAACCGATCACCTGTATCTCACTTTGCAGCCTGCCTGTGCAGCTCAGTCAGAAACGGCCAGTCAGAACCAGCATTAATCAGCTAGCCATGCTATCAGGAAGTTATGATTTAGTAACTCAAGATTGTTTGATGCAACCTGCATTTGACTTTGAATGAGTGCTTTGACTAAGTAGCTGCTGTATTCTGCCTGCAATTATTTTCCATGTTTTATGTCTAAATTAGGTGAATTTATTGCCAGATCATTTTTCCATTTTGCCAGATCACTTAGGATCATTTATGTAAAGCGAAAAATGAACAGCCAATCTAGGTGATCGGCAGTGATTGGGCCTCATGGACGATTAGATCTCAAGTACACAGATGTATGTGCGCCATTCTCGGAAAAAATATTTGAGTGTAAAGAATATTTTTTGCCAACATCACTCGTTACCCAAGTATCAAGATTGATGATGCGATATACTGTTTTTCTTAATATCATAAGAAAAACATTATTGATATTTAATCAGTAACATTTTTATTTAAAGTCATGATTTCATTGGTGCCATAGGTTCTGTAGCAGCTATTGAATTACTTTGCGCAGTCTCGACAGGTGATTTTCAGAGTTTTGTTTATTTTCTTTAATGCAGATAATCACAGTCACCACAACCACCTGTCACTGTGAAAACTAAAACATACACAAACATTAGAATACAAAGCAAACTTGCATTACAAATAAAACAAAAACAAAACGTGCCTTGCTGCTTTCACACTAAGCATTGATTTCTTTGTGATAAACACATCTTGACAGTTGTTCAAGTCATTCATTGATACAATAATGCTACCAGTTTATATAGGGCCTACCCTCGTTAGCTACGGCAGCACGTGAGTGACATACAAAAAAACAAAAAACAAATAAACATTACAAAGTGCAAATACCTTTAAACCAAACAAAATATAATTTAGAAAATTTATTTTGAATAATTTACAAATTTGCCTTGTCTACAATTTGAAATAATTTACACAATTTATTTTAAATAGTTTACTATCCATTACAGGTTTCTAGCATTTACGTTAGAAAATGGAATGTCTGACAAACATGTCATAAATGGTTAGTTCTGTCCTCATCATAGACTGTTACGAACCTGGAGTGACATCATACAACTATTGAGTAATAGTTCTAAAAGTCAATATACAAAGCAAAGTAAAATAAAATAAATACATTTTGAAGTATTTACGGACTAAATTACAATGCTCCATAATACAAGCTACATTTTTACTTAAGATATGCTACTCACAGCTGCTGAGAAACAAAGACACATTTGAGCTAGACCAGAGCGAGGCCAATCCACACAGAAGAGAGGAGAATTTAGTAAAGGACAGGGAAAGATTGAGGGAGCTGGGAAGAGTCTGATTATTGACAGAGCAAATGGCAGGACAGAGAAGAAGAAAACAAAGATACTGGGAAAGAGCACAAGTAAATGGTAAATGTCCTGAATTTTTTTTATGTAATGAAATGAAAATAATTCAGCATGTTAGAATATTTTTTCCACACCTTGTCTATAGTGTCCATAGCACAGTTGACATATTATACTGTACAATATGTAACAAATGTGTTATTCCTAAAAAGAAAATGAACAGGGTAAAGATTTGTAGCTACTTATTTGAATATCTTTTCAGTCAACTACCTAAAAGAACCTTGCACAGAATCCAAGTTAGGTATTTTATTTGCTGTTTTATAACCTTAGAGTTATAAGGGATGCAGACCAGTTTAATTCAATTCAGTTTATTGATTTAGCGCCAATTCCCAACACGTCTCAAAGGACTTTGTGAACACAAAAAACTAATTACATGCCATTGGAAACCAAATATCTTTAAACTAGAATGTCTTACTGAGCCCCCAAACACTGTCTGTATTAATAGAGGCTTACTAACTACTTTTTTTCCTTTATACTGTTGTTCAACATCTCCAAACAAAGCAGCTCTGAACCCACACAGATATGACTCTATGTTGCTTTCATCTTGTAACAGATGGATTCTGTTTACCTCTGCAGTTCATAACATCCACCATAAATTCAGCTTATATTGTATGGAGAAAAAATAGCCTCAAAATCCCTTTGTGTGTGTAATACTAGATTTGTAATCTGTGTAAGCTTCTTTGTGTGTAACTTTGGATAGTTTTATGTGTGAAACATGATTTGTAATATTAACCGGTAAAAAACTAAGGTAACACTTTATTTGACGGGTTGTGAATAAGACTGTCATGACACCGTCAAAAACATGACATAACACCCATCATGAACATGAGTAAGTCTTCATGAATATTTATGACTGTTGTCATAAAGTGTCATTTGGTAAATCATGACACTTTTAATACAAAGTTGACAATATTCAAAATGTCTTTGTTATGACAACTTGACATTAACCAAGAAATCAAAATCTGACATAAATTTGTTATAAAGTATTATTAATTAAACTTTATCTTTATATAACATAAAGCTACATAATTTTTAAAGTGTAATAAATACCTCAACACTTCTTTTCCATACTCCAGAAATGTTTATAGACATTTTTTCATTTCTGAGACATACAGATGGGATTACAAGGTTTAAAAAATGACCACTAGGTTGTGGTATGGTTCGCTGGCTGAAAAAAACAGGCAGTCAAACCAGGACGAAAGCCGGAGCATCCCGGTGCTCCACCCTCATAAATAAGTAGAAGTAAATTCAACTTCCACGCTCTGCTCTCCGATCATAATAAGTCATTTTAAATAATTTCAGATTACATTTTATATATCTGGTAGTTTGATACTCTGTCCTCCTCATATTTTTCTGCTAGTGGGAGTTAATGTCTATATGAGCTATGCTACTTTAGCATAGCTAAGTCCTTGTATTTTTAGTGTCTTAATATTTGTGTTTATGCATTTGACCAAATATTTACAAGTACAATGAGTTATGCACAAAATGTTTTGTGCATAAAGACATGCAGCAAAGGTCATCAGGCTGGGATTCGAATCTGTGACGGTTGTGTTGAGGACTCAGGCCTCCAAATGCGCTCTTTACCCCTGAGCCACCGCTGGATTTCAGTAACATAATCCACATTCTACCGAACATATTTTCTATTGACATTGATTGTATGTTTATCTCAATAGATGTTATTGTATTTGGTTCAATTTAAACACTACTTGAACTCATTGAAGAACTGAAGATGCAAATATTGTTTCTATATTTAATTTTTCATGGCTATGATGTAGCTGCTTGCTTGTTAATAAATAAAATTAAACATAGACCTAAATTATTCACCTTTCACCTAAAAACAAATAGTTCTCAGGACTTTTTCCTAGCTACCTTATGTGTAAAAGATAAATTAAACATAAGCGATCTTGAAAGCCCCCAACACAGATGACAAAAACAACCCAGATCTATGAAAAGAAAAAAAAAAGATTTAAATAAAGAGAGCTCATTTTCCCTGTCCGAAACACAACAGCAGCGAGTGACAAGGAAACAATGATTCCAATGTTGAGAATCTCATTTTTCCTTCCTATTCAGCACTCCAGCTGTTGCTCAGACAGAAGGAGAGACATCATTACAGTCCACCAAGGCCTGTTAATAGGCAGTTAATGTGGGGGGCCCACCAGTCCTGCAGGGGGCCCAGCGGAAGGTCGGGGGGCAGCAAGGTAGGGGCAGGAAAATGGAGAGAGGTTAGGGTTTAAGAAAGAAGACAAGATGTGGAAAAGGAGTCTAGACAGGAGGAGAGGGAGAGGAATGTACAGTTAAACCATGTGTGTTGTTATCTCTCCAATCTCTCCAAACACAATAAAAAAATACTAGGTTAACTTAAATTTGGTGAAAAAAATAATCAAGGAGTATGTATTTCTAAATATTTCTGAAATCAAAATAAAATGTTAAGCTAAGATGTACCTGGCACTGCACGAAAAGTGCCGTTTTTGACACTGTATACTGACGACAGCTAGCGGGGCAGCGCATTGTCATTCACAGGAGTCGGATGCTGTCGAATAGCCTATCATATGCAAAGGTGCTTCAGCAGTCATTCTCAGTCATTGGATGAAAAAAAAAAATTTAATCACAATTCATCACTAACATGTGATTGGTTGGTTGATTTGTCCCCATTGGACAGCACATATGTCTACACTTGCCTGTGAGGGGACATTGTCATTCGCCCATAGAGCAAGTTCTAAAAATAGCCATTGTCATTAGGGAGCACTGCTAAAAAAATTATTTAATTACATGTTTTTACTTTGAAGTAATAGTATTTGTTTACATTTAGAATAAAAAAAAGTAAATTATAAAAACGTTTAAATTGGATTGCTTTATGTATAAAACTCTTTTCTAGAGTTAACGTTCAGAATTATGCGCAGATGCAGGATGTTGCTATCGGTGGGCAGCAGAACCTGCAGCTTTGCTGTACACACTGTGTACCTTCAGATTTTCCTTTAAGTAAAGAAAAGAAAAGAATAATTTCTGGAATTTTTATTATCTATCATTCTTTACTATTAGCAAAATTGTGGAGAAAAAAAAAATCTCTTGTGTCAAAACATCTTGTAAGTAGTTCACATCAGTGTGAGTCTGTGTGGGTGGGCACGCCAAAGCCTAAATCTTATTGGTCAGTTTGCTTTTGTTTATTTGGCAGCTTAGCGCTTTTTCTGTAAGCTAAAAATGAATGAGCGAAGTTTGATCCCTCTCATAGTTCTAAGAGCAGTCGTTTGGATTCCGCCAGAGCTTTTTTACTGTGTGCGATTTATGATGGTCGTTTATGATCTTCCTTGATGTTTCTTGAACTGGAGAGCTGATGGGTCACCTCAGGGGCGCCGTATAGGAAATTAATTATACTGTGTTTTCCAAAATTGTTTTTAGCAGCAAAATTAAATGTTACCCCTCCCAGACCAAAAAGTTCACATTTGCCCTGAACCCCGCTGGATCTGCATGAAATAGTTTGTTCCTGCTTGGAGCTTGACGGTGACGGTGTTCAGCAGCAGTCAGTGGAAGATAAGAATGACTGTGGCAGTTACTATGCTGCTAAGAAAATCAATAAAGTCAGGTTTTCAAAAAATAGAGAGACAGCGAGAAAAGGGTAAAAGTGTCAATCTGTAACCCAGTTTTTCTCCAAGAGGAGGGTAGCTTAGCTACAGACTGTTTGCCTCCATTTCACTAGCATTTAATGAATTAAGGAAAGAAATTACCAACATATTCATATATTGAACTTGTTACTGCATCTTTTACCACTCAACAACAGACGAGTCAGTCAGCAGCAGCTCTAACCCACGTCTCTCTTGACCCGTCTTCTCCTAAGGAAAATTAAAGCTGCAGTATGTAAATTTTATAAAATATATATATTTTTTACATATTTGTTAAAACTGTTATTATGTTGTGACAGTATGGCATGAGAGATAATCTGTGAAAAATCTATTTCCTCTGCCTTCTTCCACAACTATCTAGAAACAACTAATCACAGACAGGAGAGTTTTAGTGCTGTCAATCACAATTTCATGTGATTCATATGCTAGTGTGATTCAGTCTAGTTAGCATAACTACCAATGACAGCAGATAAACATTTTTCCTGTAATGATAAGTTGTTTTTCCACCATTAGCGCATTTAGCAGTGAGTGAATGAGGTTGACTGACAGCGCTAAGACCCTCCTACTGGTTCTTTTGGCTGGAACGTTGCATTACTAGCAATAGCAGCAAAGGAAGCAGGTGGAGGAGATTGATGGTTTTCACAGATTATCTGTCTCATAACAAACTCTTACAACATGGTGACAGCTTTAACAAATATGGAGAAAACATATTTTTTATTAAAGTTATATATTGCAGCTTGAATAAAATGCAACTACATAGCATTTTTTGAGAAGTCTAGATTGCTTCATGTATATTTTGCATGTTGCCTATGACTGTTGCTGATAGGGAGAGAAATTTCAGTAATCTAAAACTAATAGAAAAAAATTAAGCAACCTATTTGCATACTGTATGTGGACTGTTGGATGTAAAATTCATGAGCAGTAAATATTGTGCTAGTTATTAGTATTGGAACAAAGAAAGAAAGGCAGTTGAAAGCCTTTAAAATTGTGATGCTTTTGATTGGTCAGATAGACTCAAAAAATTGTAACAGCAGCTGCGTGAGGAGGCCCAATTAAATTTTTTGTCATGGGACCTAAGATTCCTGGATGACATCTGCCGCTCTTACTGAGCGTCTCAGACTGTGGGTTAAACAATTTAATGCAGTCGAAACGTTCTCCAAAAGAATAGAAATTAAGCAAACATTGTTGCTTCACCTTATCTCCTCTGGACACCACCTGAACCTGAGAATCAACATCCCCCTCTTTCCGTGGATCACAGGTAGGCTTCCCTCCATTCCAAAAAAAAAAATCTGCTGATGTCAGCCAACTGGTGACTCGTCATCTTTTCAGTTTGCGAAACCACAAAAAAAAAAAAACAGAATAAACCGGCAACCCGCCAGAATCATGCACACGATTAAAAGCTCAGGCGGAATCTTAAAACTACGGGAGGTTCAAACTCCCTCATCCATTTTTAGCTCAGGAAAAACACTAAGCCACCAAATAAACAAAAGTAAGCTGATCAATAAGATTTAGGCTTTGGCGTGCCCACCCACACAGATGTGCTGTATGTAAAAGATATTTTGACAAAAAGATCTTTATTTCTCCACAATTTTGTTAGTAGTAAAAAGGGTTGGATAATAAAAAATACAATAACTATTCTTTTCTCTTTTTTATTTAAAGGAAAATCTCAAGGTACTCACAGTGCGTACAGCCGTACAGCTGCAGGCGCTACTGCAACAATCCATACTGTCAGTCACTTGTGGGCAATTTAGAACTTCAAAAGGGAACCAAACTTTAAACTCTGTGAACAAAGAACTTCTGATCACATAATAGCAATTAACCATAGCTTCCATAATAAATCATTACTGATAACTATTGTGATAGTCCCTAACATTAATATAATCAGGCAGCATGTAATCATATATACATATGGATTGTTGTTATAAAGCTTGAGTCAAGAAAATGTATCTCTGTATTAAACAAGTAACCCTTCATGTTCTCTGTACCTGTGAAGTAGTGCCCAGTCTCCATTTGAAATCCAAACCACTGCCAAATAATTGATCCAGCGCTGTTTCTCTTTGGACCTATACTGATTCCTCTCCAGTTATTGTCTCATTCACCCGCTCGCTTCAAACTCTCCACCATGTTTGGTTTTCTCTGCGCAGCGTGATTTTAGAACATTTTCAAGTTGGGAGGGAGAGGGACTAGTGATGGATTCGTAAGGTGTCAGATAAACCATACTCACCATGAATTTGATGGCCAAAGCTTATTAGTTTGACAGTTTATACTCAATGGTTGCCATAGAGCCATTTTAATCATTGTAAATTGAAAAACTTGCGATATGTAGAGTATATAGATACATTGCCTAGCCCTGGGCTGGGCTTCCCTTTTTGTCATCCTAACCCCCAACTTTTTACCCTAACTCTTCACAAAAATATTATCTCTTATCATGGGGCCCAGGCTGCTAGCACTCGATTCCCACAATGCAGTATTCTTTAGAAAAATGGTCCTTACAATGTATCTTGTGTGCAAGAATTAGTTCTTTTGGTCATGATCCAAAACTCATGACCATAGATGCTAAGATGGAGGTCTACGTGTGGCCTGAACATTAAAATGAGGGCTGTTGCCCAGTGGACAGAAAACATCTAGGAGTTGTGAAGGCATGTCTAAGGCAAATTGGGATTGAAATCTAACATTTTTCTCTGGATCAAATAAGCAAATTTACAGGCAGAAAAAGAAAAAGATGGCCAGGAGCTCATAATTTGCAACCCTTTGTTCTCTTCTTGCACCAAAGTTTTTTTGGATTCTATTTTCATGTATGTAGCAGCTTCTGTGTTGTTGTGTGTATGCATTCATTTCTTGAGTTCCCTCTTCACCTTCATTAAGTAACGCTTTCCCCGCCACACCCACAGAAAGAATCTGAGCCTTTCCCTCTTCAGAAGAAAGGCGGAGTGCTGGGTGTGGCCTGCAGACATTTTGGGGAAGTGATGAAAAACTAAAACACACACCGAGGTCATGTGTGCGCGCGTGAGTGTTGCTGTGTGTTATGCTACTGGTCCTGACCGCCTGGAGGTCAAAGCATCCCCATGCTCAGTTCATATAGGACTGCCAGCGCTGATGGCTGCTGATACTGCTGCACTGTGGTTGTACACTCCTCAAACCCCCCAACCCCCAACGCAGCTGGCTGGCTAATACTAAAGCAGGGAGACGTGGAGGCTGGAGACAAACTGCCAGAAGATAAGTGATTATTAAAAAGAAGTAGCATGGAGGAGGAGTGGGATGAATGATGAGATAGAGGTAGAAGGAAAGGCTAGTAAGATGATGGGAAGAGTGAAGGGTAATGAAGCGGGATGAGATGAATGATGGAAGAATGTGAAAAAGGTGGATGTAGAAAGATAAAGGACCAAGAAAACAGGAGGAAGAAAGAAAAAAGAAATAGCTTTTCAGACGGTGCAAGGACAAGCGGGCTGGAGAAAAACGGGTTACTGATTTTACACACACATGCACTCACACAAATATTTTGAGCCTTTTCACACTGCTTTAATGAAGCTGTCAAGATGAAAAATGAGCTAGTCATATCTAATAACGCAGGAAGTTAGGAAGCAAACTTTTCATGCAGAACTGTAAAGGAAAGTGGATTGTGTGCTGATTAGAGAGAACAGAGGAGACGTCCAGTGTTTGTCAGGAGTTCAGTCATGAATTTTGTTGCTGTAGTCCCCTGAGAAAACGAGATTTACCAAATTATTAAAAGATTTTATGTTGCACATAGGCCTGTCGCGATAAACGACAAATATACTAATCGCACGATAAATTAAAACTATCAACCTCATTTCAATTATCGGCTTTATCGTTTCTTCCAGCCTTTTTCAGATAGAAAAAATGAAAAAAGGCTCAACTCCGGTGCTCTCCACTGACCCTCCCTTCCTCATTTCCTTAGTGTAATGCCCAGTTCACACTACACAATCTTAGAGTTGTCGGCCCATTTTCAAAACTTGAGAGACCACACATTAGCCGACAGAAATCCTAGGTATAACTGTTCAATCAGGTTTGATCATGCCGTGTGGTGTCCAACAATGGGCACAAAATAATGGCTACAAGACCAGTTAACTAATTTTAAAACCAGCATTAATCAATGCTTTACTACAATCTGCCTGCAATTTGTGGCTAGTGGCAGTCCTGACTGAATGAAAATCATTATAACCTATTTATGTCACGTTAACAAAGAACAGCTGAAAAGTTACCGGGTTTATCAACTGCAGTAGCGATTTCGCTCCAACTCCTCCCCTTGTCATTTCTATATTCTTTGCAAGTTGAATAAACATTAATGTTGTTTCTACATATCATCTTCGACAGGGGTGGCCAAACTTTTTGAGACCAAGATCTACTTTTTCTCTCTCCGGCCGGCTGAGATCTACCTCATGACATGATGACATAAAAATTGTAAATTAAACTCTATTGACTTATTTTCTATGCTAATATACATCAGATATAGCAGAAATAATAAAGTGATAGAAAACCTAATGCAGTTTCTTCCTCAGTGAGATTCTGACACTGGGAGGAGGTTATTGGTTTCTCAGTCAGAAGCTGGTGGCAAACCTGAGGCCAGCAGGTTTCAGTCAGTTACGGTAGATCTGAACTTTGGTTTGACGACGTCAATATGAGAAACTACAGACTGATAGGAGGAACCAAAGAGCACTGTAAAGGTAAAGGTAAATCTTCTGAAGTTGGGATATAATTCATTTAATTACACATAATTATCGAAGTAGAAGACATTTGTTTGTTAAAACTTAATGAAATATATTTGTCCTATTTGATGTTTGTTGTGAGTGACGTATACTCACAAACAAACGAGGTAATTAGTCCAAGTCTGTCGTTTATTGAATGTTCAGAAACTACAACGACTGTAAAGCACCAAAACAAAGGTAAAATATCCCGAACATGTGATCAACTCAAAACCACTTACCTTTTTACTCTCTCTCTCTCTCTCTCTTTGTCGTTTTAGCACACCTGTTGCCATGGCAACCGCCTGCGTCCCGCAAGCCCAGCAGAGATTACGTTAAAAACATAACATTCAGTTTGTTACGATATCAGGTTTCCAACCTTGATATTTATTTCTGGATTAATAACCCTCTGCTCCGTAGTGGTTAAGTAGCTAATTTAAATTCCTGCTCTGCTAGTCAGTCGGTCTTTGAGTCGCCTTTTTGTTTGTTAATGGAACTAAAATGCACTGAATTGTGCAACACCTTGTTGAAACAATAATTACTGAGAATATTAATTTTAACACGTTTTGTTGATTTTTTTATTCTTTAATGAAGCTACAAACGTTTTGGATCTTGGTGAATATTTCTGGTGGCCTTCATTTTGTCACCTGCTGTCGAGATTGACTCAAAACCTTTCCACAATCGACCTGCCGATCGCGATCAACGTATTGAGCCCCCCTTTATCTCCGATGTCAGCTGGATTTCGGGTTGTGCCGTGTCAGCTGTTTGTGATTTTCTTCCGTAATTTCCCTTCAAAAAGCAGATAGGGGAATCCGCGCTTTCTGATTGACTACCTGTCACATTGAACAGGCTGTGTTAACGCTCCCAGCCTGGGAAATCCCTGATTTAGATCGGAGCTGCAACATCTACCGTAATATACCACACACTACAGGATGATCGGTTACAAAATCACAAGCGACAATCTTAGAACGCCCAACGTTCTAAGATTGTCCTAAGGGGAAAATCGTCTCAAAAAATCCTGTAGTGTGAACTATTGCATCAGGTAACGATGTCCCCATCTTCTCTATTTAAATCTAATGATTACTGAAGGGCAATATAGTATACAGACTTTATAATCTGCACTCTTTTGGTTGAATCCAGTATTTATTTCCACTTTGGCTTTATGTTGTTTAGTTTTTATTCAAGTACATTTTGTTTTTGGTTGTTTTATTTTGTTCCAGTGTTAAGTGTTCTTTTGAAAATAAAGTGTATCTATCTTTGGCAAGAAATTGCATGTATTAAAACGTCATTTCCATTAAATCAGTGTAAAAAGGTCTTCAAACCATATTAGCTTTTATCGCAATAATTTTTGAGACAATTAATCGCTCAGCAAAATTTATCGTGAGAGTCGCCTTTCGTGAGAGCTTTTTCTTTTTTTAAAGTGGTCAGAGCTTTAACAGCAAATTTACTCAGTCACAGACACCTGGTCCATGTATTTAGGATTTGGTTTACTGACACAGCCTGATTGTGTTCTGTAGAGATTGTTTATTGTGGTCAAGGACAAATCATTAACTGGAATTTGGACCCAAAAATGCTCCATTTTCTGTTGTGTTTGTCCAGTAATGGCGATGAGCTTGACTGAGATGAAGCCAGCATCCTGATTCTGAGTCATTTGGATCAAGCTGAGTTGGAGGAGGCTCAGCCACAGGTAAAATGTGTTTCCTGTTCCTCCTGTAGGTCCTTCTGACTGAACAAAATAAGACCTGGGCTCATTGCACATTTCTTAGATGGTTTCCATGCGGTCATAACCTTTTTGTGTTTGTAGCCTGACAACTTGTCCTTTCTTTAGTGACAGATGAGGTCGGCTCATTCTGGCACAGTACCACCATTCCCTTAGGCCTGTCACAATAACAAATTTTGCTGAGCAATTAATTGTCTCAAAAACTATTGCAATAAACAATATTATTGTTTGAAGACCTTTTTACACTGATTTAATGGAAATGATGTAATAATGCATGCAATTTCCTGCCAAAGCTAGATACACTTTATTTCAAAATAACATTTAACACTGGAACTGATAAACAAAATAAAACAACTAAAAACAAAAATAAAATGGATTCTCAGTCTCCATTAACAAAAAATGTATTTGAATAAAAACTAAACAACATAAAGCCAAAGTGGAAATAAATACTGGATTCAACCAAAAGAGTGCAGATTATGAAGTCTGTATACTATATTGCCCTTCAGTAATCATTAGATTTAAATAGAGAAGATGGGCACATCGACTACCTGATGCAATAGTTCACACTACACGATTTTTTGCACCGATTTTTCCCTTAGGACAATCTTAGAACGTTGGGTGTTCTAAGATCGTCGTTCTAGATCGTCGTTGCCGCTCCGATCTAAATCCGGGGTTTCCCCAACTGCAAGCGAGAACGCAGCCTTTTGAATGTGACAGGTAGTGAAATCAGAAAGTGCGAAGAGAAAAATACCGGAAGAAACGATAAAGCTGATAATTGAAATGAGCTTGATAGTTTTAATTTATCATGTGATTAATTGATTTATTTTTTATTGCGACAGGCCTACCAATGACTGTAGCAAATGTGAGATCACGAAGCAAATCAATCTCAAACCAGCCTGAATAAGAGTGAACAAGTACCAGACCTGCTTGTTGCACCATTGAAAGGAATCAGTAGCTACTGTGGGCCGGGATAGCTGTGGAAAAGAGGGCAAATGCAGTGCTGATGCAATGTAGTACTATTACACACATAGCATACTTCCTCGTCAATGTCTTTTGTCATTGTGGTCCAGAACCCTATGCCTCTCAAATTGTCCTTGGTGTTTTCTGCCCCTGGATGTTGTCTGTGAAGTATGCCCACACGTCTTGTGTAATGAGAGGGAAATTACAGTTTTCTGTCCCTTCATCACAATGCCATTTGCATTGTGATGTAGATGGCATTGTGGTAAATAAGGACATACTGTATGTGGGAGAGTGGACTGTTTGGTGAGCCATCTAAGTTTGATGGTGCTGCAGAGTGTCTGGAGAGTATGTGTGGCTGTGTGCTCATTTCATTCCTCTAAATGAGCCGAAGACTATGAGGGGCCGTTTAGGACAAAATTTACGTTTTGTCTCCCACACACTACCAAAACCTCTCGCATACTCCAAAAAATAGCCACGCACACTCCAAAAAATTACGTTTTGTCTCTCACA